>JAJIYU010001554.1:0-35182 GCA_030144865.1 Tinospora cordifolia | reverse complement strand
TCGCTGTAATGGTTTATTGTACTCGGAATTTGTCGAATGAATAAATGAAGAATTTTATTTACCATGATGTCATTTTGTACATAGACTAATGTACACAGGAACCCTATTGTGCTTGGGGTCTAAGAAGAAGAAAATGTCGCACGGGCCCGTCTCCTGGGCATCTCAAGATTTTTTATCAAAGAGAATTGAACCGTCAGATGATGTGGAAGATGGGACTTAGGAGGCGGGGCGTTACAAAGGTAGTATCAGAGCCTAGGCTTTAGATGCATTGGGCAAGAATTAGAAGGAATTGACTAGTTTGGTAAGACTATTTATTTATTTAATCTAGAAGCCCTACCTCTTGTTTTGGAAACTGAAAATGATTTTGAAAAAATTGTTTTCGAAAAGAGATATATGTTTTCAACGGTTTTGTTTCGATACAAAGATTATGAGTTTGAGCTGATAGTGGGTAAGCCTTGTCCCGAGTAAAGCTAAACGTTGAAATGGAGATGGGTTATCTCGTTCTAGAAAGCACGGTTGCTAAGTAGACTTCGGTCTCGCCGTCCGATCTGGAGGTTGTCCCGCCAGCTCATATGAGTAGTCGGAGTTGAAGAACACACTTATTTCTTACGAAATAAAATAAGGATGTGGTCTAAGAAGAAGAAAATGTAGCACGGGCCCGTCTCCCAGGCATACCAAGATTTTTTATTAAAGAAAATTGAACCGTCAGATGACGTGGAAGATGGGACTTGGGAGGCGGGGTGTTACACACCGCCTCAAATGTCACGTAAAATGGGGTGAAGTCGAAAGCCTAGTGGATCATACACAATACATCAATAACCTTATTTAAATCAAACACAAAACATGTAACCACTTATCTTACATTAGGTGTTTCAAACATTTAATTGTCCATCAATTGTTAATTCTAATTGAGATGCTTAACTTTGGTGTTCTCTCATCATAATCATATTGAACGGAAAGAGAAAGTGTAGTATATGCCAAATTCCAAAGGAATAGGGAAAAACACCCATTACCCAACCGGGGAACGAGAGACACACCCATCGCTTCATCTCTAAGAACTAGTGGCATTGCCATCGTTCTATCATAAAAAACCAAGGACAAACCTATCATTTATTATCATGAAAACACCCACAATGATCTCCCATGGACCATTGTGACGGTAGACAGTTCAAATCTTAATTTAATGTGATGGAAGTTACATAGTAACTCATTTCATCATGATACGCATGTACATCATTTCATCATAGAAAATACATCACTTATACATGTAAATCATACATGTTAAATCATCTGATGATTTCTAGGATATCTTCATGCATATTTCATATTATAAGAGCATTTAATCCTAAAACACGGATAAAACAATCATGTTATTCAACACTTATGTTGTAATATCCCACATCGGTCTGACTCCAGGGGAATTCCTAGGCTAAATGTGCATTCGAGGGTGTCTTATTGTGCCGAGTGCTTTTAGAATACTCAAGTTCGAGTTTTGCCAAGGACAAAACCCTACACCCAATCAGTGATGGCTAAGGTGGAGATAATATTGTCACGGTAAGCTTGGGTTGTTACAATTGGTATCAGAGCCGTTTTGTGTGTACCGAAGGTGTAAATCTCAAGGACAAGATTGTTCCCAAGGGGGGTGGATTGTAATATCCCACATCGGTCTGACTCCAGGGAGATTCTTGGGCTAAATGTGCATTCAAGGGTGTCTCATTATGTCGATCGCTTTTGGGAGACTCGGGTTCAAGTCTTACCAAAGGCAAAACCCTACACCCAGTCAGTGGTAGCTAAGTTGGGGATAATATCAGCAGTTAGTGGGCCCGGGTTATATTATAATATCCCACATTGGTTCGACTCCAAGGGGATTCCTGGGCTAAATGTGCATTTAAGGGTATCTCATTGTGCCATGCACTTTTGAGAAACTCAGGTTCGAGTCTTGCCAAGAACAAAATCCTGCACCCAGTCAGTGGTGGCTAAGGTGGGGACAATATCGTTACAGTGGACTTAGGTTGTTACACATGTAAACATATGGAATCATGGCATCAAATCATTATTTAAGCGTTCCCTAGCATGCTCCTAGGCATTCAAAATAATGTAAACACACAACATGTTTAGCATTAATAATTCAAATAATACTAGGGAGCAAGGTAATCACTTTCACCTGTTGCTTTGTTCCCTTGGGCCCTCTTTTTGTTGCTTCAATAGCCTTGAATCCTCAACCTGTCAAGATTAAAGCTATTTTCTTAGTATTTGATACAATTATAATGTTGTTAGATCATAATCTAATGATTACTTAATCATGCTGAAGTGTTGTATGAAAAAGAATCCCAATAGATATACAATAATGTGTTTTTCCCTTCTATGTACCACAATAGAATTGTCATTGATATGCAATTAATTGATTGGCATAGAAGCATATAGGGATATGCATTAATTCATATGAGACATATAGAAATTTTGGGTAAATATACTCTTTTCTATCTAAATAAGAAAGTAATATTTTAAATAATAAAGTATGATATTAATATAGAAAAGTATGTGTATAAAGTATTAATTAGATGTATTCATGAAAATAATATTTTGTTTAGTGTGATAGTAATATATATAGAAAAGTATATGTGCAAAGGAAATACATTCATGAATGCAATATCTTATTTAGTATGATGTTAAGATATGCATATATAAGAAATGATAGTCTCACATTGAAAAAATAGAAAGACTAGTTGAAAGAAGACTCTATATAAACCTCCCTACTCTACCCATTTCATTCATCCCAAAGACAAGAGTTGAAAATTCATCTTGTTCCTTCTTTGCCTCCTTCTTGGCAACCTTAGTCCTAGTTCTTCTTTGCTTGAGCTATTCTAAATAGTTCGCGAAGTATTAGTAATGAAGTGCTACAAAGAATTTAGGAAGCGGTCTCGAAGTGAGTTTCTTTCCCTTATTTTAATTTATTATTTTGATTTAGATAATGCTTGCTTGTTTTATTAGTTTGATTTTATTCTTGTTCTTTGCATTTATGTTATTCAATTGTTATGATGCTCATGACCAAGAGAGTATGCTCTGTAGCTGCATCTTGTACGATCTTCTACATCAGAAATTGAAAGTTAATCTGAATGTTATACTGTTTGAGCTATTATTTATCATGCATTAATATATTGTTTATGACCAAGAGAGTATGCTCTATAGCTGCGTCCTGTACGATCTTCTACATAAAAAATTGGAAGTCAATGTTTGTGAATGTGAATGTTGTATGGTTGGAGTATTTAGATACTGTTGGAATATTTATTTACTAAGGTCTTGCACACAAAAATAAGATTAAATAAGATTTCAACCACACACCGGTATGGGGACTTTCTGTGTTCCATGTAGAATTGGAACTGGCTATCAAGATAAACACCATAATAGAACGGGTTTCAGGAAAGATCCAACTAGAGATGGGTTGAGTTTTAGAATTGATCTCTCTCCCTAGATCTAGAGCACAGTGGTTATCCCCGTTTGGTCTAAATTACGACTGAAATAATATATTACTTGAATCGATTTAATCTTTGAAAGTGTTTGATATGCTTGCATTATTTGGTTGAAATAATGAATTAAATAGATTGAATGATTCACTGGGCTTTTTAGCTCACCTCTTATTTTTCATCTCAGGGAATTAATCAGCTTACGATGAGGTTTATCTATTGAAAATTTTTATTTATTTCAATGTAGGGCACATAAGCCCAACCTAATCATGTATTTCAATTTTGAATGTACTTTTCGCTGTAATAGATCATTGTACTCAGAATTTTCGAATAAATAAATGAAGAATCTTATTTACTATGATGGCATTTTTTACATAGACTAATGTGTACACAAACCCTAATAGATTTGGGTCTAATAAGAAGAAAATGTAGCACAGATCCGTCTCCCGGGCGGCCCAAGATTATTGATAAAAAAATATTAGAACGTTAGATGACATAAAAGATGGGGCTCGGAAGGCGGGGTGTTACATAGTTTTATGTCGAGTGGGCATAAAAAACTGTATGTTTAGCTACGGAAGGAAAATTCCTTCCCTCTTATTTTGTTTATCATATAAAACTTAATTTTGTAGAGATGACAATTTGTAATATAACACGATAACCTGACTTGAACACGATTAACGAGTTTAAGTTTAATATAAATGGATTTCGGTCAAAATGACTTAACACGATTAAACACGACTAAAATTCAGGTCATAAACAAGTTTGCCTGCTAAACAAAAAAATGACTCGTTTAATAGAATTATAAATAAATTTCACAATTATAAATAATTTAATAAATATTTTATATATAAGTTAATTTAAAATTAATATATTTATTAATTTATTAATAATATAGATTTTTTATTATTTTTAAAAATTAATTTATTTTTAATATATTTTATATTTTTGTTAATATAGTCTTACAAAAAATTATTTTAAAAAATAATTATAAAAAATTAAATAAATTATATATAAATAGACGATATTGATTAGTAAATAGGTCAAATTTAAATTATAAATATAACCTAATTAATAAATTAATTAAATGTAAATTTATAATATACGGATCTATACGACTTGTCGCCCCTACAATTTTGTTAAAGCCAATCCGGATCCCCCGCCACGTTAATTTGCTGGCTGCCTTCTCTTTGCGTTCTCTTGCGTAGGCGTACGAAGAGGTTCTTCTCCTTCCGACAAAGAGAAGTGAGCGACAGCGGGCACCCAGCCGGTATGAGGTCCCTTTTCTTTTTGTTTCTTCGTCTTCTTATGTGTGTTTTTCACCGCTGGCCCCACTCTTTTAATCCTCTTCTCTTAATCGCATCACCTTTCTGTCTCAAAATTCACAGAAACCCTCAATTTCAGTTGTTTGCTTCTTTCAATCTTTTTTCTTCATTTGCTATTTTTATTTTTATTTTTTAAAAAAAATCCTGATTTAGAGGAACAACATGAATATTTTATCAATGATTAAAGAGTAGAATTTATAATCTATCCTTCACAGATATGTTGCTGGCGGCAAATGGAGAAGTACATAGTCTGGAGAGGAGAATAGCGCTGTATATCAGGAGAAGATGAAGACGACGAGCATGGGGTAGGATGGGTATGCAGAACGCCAGCGACTGGAACAATATTCTGTCTAGAATTCTAGATGCGTAGAGCTAGGAGTGCGAGGCCACCGAAACTGACCGGCCGTAGCAATTGCGGATGCTGCAAAAGTGGCGGCGATAGTGGCGGTGGCGAATCCAATCAATTGCTGTTGCAGTTGGAGGCCTGCAAGAGTGTGGAGCAGCTGAATCCTTTACTGAGTCAATTCTTGGTGACGGGATGCATCCACCGTTCCCTTCTTCTTTGCAAGCTCGTCGAGTTCCTCGTTGCATCTCAAAACACCAATTTCCTTCTCTACGCTCGCCACCTCGTGGAGCTTCGTCATTTTTCCAGATTATTATTAGGAGAAGAGGACCGCGCATTCTCCACCACTACCACTTTTCTTCATAACATTCTCATTAGAGGCTGCTCTCGAACTCAATCGCGTCCACAGCGTCAGCAGGGACTTCTCATCTATTCTCATTTGCTCCGCACTTCTTCTAAGCCTGACAACTTCACTTTTCCTTTCCTGCTTAAGGCGCAGGATTCTCACTCCGTGAGAGAAGGAAAACAAGTCCACGCGCATATTATCAATTACGGCTTCCAATCCAACGTCTTTGTGGTCAATACTCTCCTGAACATGTACTCCGCTGTCTTTCGAGACCTGAAATCCGCCCAAATTCTCTTCGATTCATCTCGTAGTACTCTAGACATTGTCTCTTGGAACACTCTCATTGATGGCCATGCAAAATCCGGCGCCTTACATTTGGCTCGTCGCCTTTTCGATCAGATCCCTGAACCCAATGACGTCTCCTGGACTTGTATCATTTCTGGCTACGCCAAGCACGGGGAACTGGATGTTGCTCAGTCTTTGTTCGATAGAATGCCTGTTAGTAAAAACATCGCAACCTGGAATGCTTTGATTTCAGGGTTCGCAAGATCCGGTTTTCTTTCTCTTGCGCGTAGGCTGTTCGATCAGATGCCTTGCAAGAATTCAATATCTTGGAATTCCATGATTTCTGCTTACGCTCAGAGAGGTGAACTTGTGCTTGCACGTTCTTTGTTCAACGAGATGCCGAACAGAGACGTTTTCTCTTGGAGTTGCATGATCTCTGGCTACACCCAAAACAATCGAGCCGAAGACGCTCTCCAACTGTTTGAAGAAATGCTGAGCCACGATTCCAAAGTCAGACCTAATGAGGTAACCTTGATCAATGCACTTGCAGCTTGTGGTCAACTAGCTGCATTAGATCAAGGGTGTTGGATCTATGCTTGTATAAAAAGGAGCGGTATGGCGATTAGCGATAATTTAGGTGCTGCGTTGGTTAATATGTATGCCAAATGTGGTTGTATAGACGCCGCAGTTGAAGTCTTTCGCAAGTTGGATCACAAAAATGTGTCTAGTTGGAATGCTTTGGTTACGGGTTTGGCCATAAATGGGGTTGCTGATGGTGCACTAAAAGCCTTCGAGGAAATGCTTGAATCGAGGACTAAACCCAACAACATTACCTTTTTGGGGGTTTTGATGGCTTGTTGCCACGGGGGATTGGTGGAGGAGGGTCGTCAACATTTTGAGAGCATGCAGAAGGTATATGGAGTAGAGCCTGAAATGAAGCATTACGGGTGCATGATCGATCTGCTGGGAAGAGCCGGTCGATTGGAAGAAGCCGAAAAGGTCATTAGAAGCATGCCAATGGAACCAGATGTAACATTGTGGGGAGCTCTGCTTGGTGCCTGTAGAATTCATGGGGAAGTTCAAGCCGCGGATAAGTTGTGCAAGAACTTCCTTCGACTCAAGTCTCGAGAAGCCGGCTGCCATGTTCTGGTCTCAAATATCTATGCTGCCGCAGGTAGATGGACGGATGCTTTTAACATGAGGACTATTTTGAAGGATAATCAAATTAAAAAAGAGGCTGGATTTAGTCAATCGCGAGTGGGACACACTACATAATTCGAAGCACAAAGCAGGGTTGATGAAGTTGTCTCTTTGGAGACGTCCAATATAAAAATAAAAGATAAAAAAATTAATGAAAAAAAAGACACTCATAGACAGTTCTTGCTAGTAGTTTCTTAACTTGTTAACCATGTGTCCCTTCGATTTTAATGTATTGCCACTCATTAAAATGTTTCTTTTTAATTTTACTGGTTTCCTAACTTGTTATGTAATTGTAAAATCATTTTCATTTCGTATTGTAAATACAATGCAATTTAACTTCTTATTTACTTAGTTTATGAGTTTGACCTGTATGTGTTTACTTTAAATGTGCATTTTATGTGATTTAATTATTAGTTAATTGAAGTAAATGAACAATGACAGTTTTAGGTAAGTTAAGAAATTAGAAGTTAGAATAGGAGAAATAAAAACATTAGACTTCAATAACCCAAAACATAATTATAATTTATACAATAAGAAAGGTACTTTCAATGGTGACAAGAAAGGTAGCTTAATCGTTTGAATACATTTGTTTTTTTTTTATTCTTCTAAAAGAGTTACACATAATTGTTTATTTTTATCTCTTACTCTTGGCAAGTACCCCGTGGAACACGTTTTGTATTTGGATGGAAAAATTATAACGGAACTCCATTAATAAGGGCTAACTGTGACGATGATTTCATGTACCCTTGCGAATGGAGCAACTTCGGTTTTGTATTTGGGGCTCACCGTATTCGAGCGATGTCTCGCAATCTTAAAAATGTTTAATTCAATGTTAATATTTGGAAATATTTTCTTTCCATATGATTATGAGATTTTTGTCGACACATTTTGACTTGAGAGCAGGGAACATGGATTTTAGTAGCATCTAATTAGGACAATAACTTGAAAATGCTTTGACATTCAATATTTTCAAAAGTAGAGACAAACATATTTTCTACTTATTTCCACTACAAAGAAAGCAATGATTTTGATAAAATAAAATTAACTAAGGTTTGCAAGTAATGAAACCAAATTTTTAAGAGGTTAAAAAATGAGGGTGTTACATAGGTGACTTACAATAAAACAAATAATTGTTTGAAGTGTCTGATATATTGCAATCTATATGCTTGACAACTATGAGTGTATTTTTTATTCAATAGATGTTAAAATTATATGACCCACTGAGCTTGAAGAGCTTATCCCTTTTCTATTTAGTTCAAATGCAAGTACTCGTTAATTGGGCTCAGAGACCCTAATTTCTTCCTTTTTCTATCTACTTGTTCTCTTTTATAGTTGCTCTTTGTATTTTGAAAAATATATCATTTTGGAATATTGATGATTGTATGCCCGGAAATAAAGGGCATAGTTTGACTTATTTGGGTCCACGAGATTTTCAGCAAACTCATGACAGCTTCAAGGAGGCACCTTTGGAATGTTTTAAATGTTAAGGTAATTGTTGCAAATATTATTTGTTTTCATATGTTTAAAATTTCTTACCTTAGAAAGGAATGTGAATGATAGTGACATGTCCCTATCGAGATGCCCATATGAAAGTTATTTTTTTCAAAATCTCATCATTCCGTTGGAAAAATGATTTCCAAAATTAAATATAAGAGTCTTCTTAAATAAGCAGGTTTGAACTTAATAACCCAACTTAGAAAATAATTAAGGATGGGGATATCACAAGCAAAGGAAGGAAATTAGTAGATTTTCAGATGATGTTACATGGTTGCTACGAATAAGAGAATGTGATTACTAGCCAACCTAGTGGTTGTTAACATTGCATTAGATAAATTTATTGATGTTGAGATTCTAGCAATGAGTTTCAACTCTTTGTAATCATGAACGCATTAAGCATTATTGTTTCCTCTTTCATTCATATTGGTGCATGTGTATAAAAAACTTGTTTGCAAGATGTTGGATCTAAGCATGATATATATATATATATTCAGTTAGCCAGCAAGTGCACATACACTGTGGAATTTATTTTTTTTTCTCACTGATTTTATATGTCCATTAATAAAGTTAAAGTAAGAGGATATTAAATAGTGGTCTTTATTAATTGATAATTTTATAAATTAATCAAAATAAAGTGGGAATATATATATATAGTTTAATTCAATTAAAACATTAATAATTATCATTATCTAATATGGAATTATTATGGCAGCATTCCTTATGAGTTGGTTATTGTGTTATTTGATGGAATTATTTAACAACCTTTCATAATTGAAATGGGAACCTTTCATGATTTAAATAGTATAAGTTCCAACTTTTTGCTTCTTATAAAAGCAAAATGGTGGGTTAATGAAAATTCTCAAAATTGTTTATAATTTTAGCACCATTTGAAGTGAAAATATTGAAGATCTTCTTCAAACTTCTTTGAAAATATTCAAATATAACAAGTTGACTGAAAGGGAAAACAAGGGTTCTTTTTCTTGCATGTAAAAACAAGGGCGGTTGGACGCCAAAGTTTGACTAGGAGCCCATAACTTGATAAAAATTAGACCCGACCCGTGACCAAAATCCGCGCCGAGTGGTCGAGGTCACCCTGCTTTGCAGCCATACGGATCGCATGATTCACATCTCTGCAAATGCAAGTAGCGCGCGTATGTTAGCCGGTATAATTGACTCTTCATGGAAACGCATTCCTGTCAGTGCGAGCCCTAGCTCTTCCGTTAGATACAAACAAAGATTTTTTCAGTGTATCTTTGGGCAATTAACTTTTCACTTGCCTCTTGATCTCGCTTTTGGATGATAGGCCACCATGCTGCTTCCGAACCCCATGGCGGTTCCCTATGTCTTGTCAATCTCCTCCTCGAAGCTGAAGCCTAGTCTTTCATCCTATTATCTTTCCCACAGTGTAAAATTTCTATTTCTACTAATTGCTTCTTCATTTGAAGTAAAGCTTGATTTCATTTATTTCCCTACTTTATGTTACTTTCAAATCTGGATTCAGCTTCTTCCATTACTGTTCTAAATACAAAATCTACAATTACAAGCAAACAGCTACAATATTATGCCCATGGGGCATCTCAATTGCAAATTTAAAGTGTTGATGCTAATAGAATCAATTGTCAAACATATCAACCAGCTAGAAACGCTTATGAATCTCCTTACCCCTGCTCAGTCTGCCTGCTGGAATCTGGAAAAGATTCCGGCGTCAACACGGGCATGACTATTTCAATTATAACTCTATAGTATTTGACATATGCTGGTTTCTTTTGCTCTAACTTAGACCTTGATGTCAGCTTAACACGGGCTAAATTTGCGCTAATAGCTTTTTTTGGGTAGACCCCGGAGTCCAAGTGAGGGTTTTTTTTTTTTTTTTTTTTTTTTTAATTTCTCTGTTTGTTTGTTGATTGAAGAATTTGTTGGTTTTGGATTAGATGACTAGGATAGGCCCAATCTCATAAAACTGAAGAGTTTTGGGTTATTGTGTAACGAAGTGTTTGTAAACATTTGCTGTAATCTCTCCATAATATTATTTTTGTTTTGCATTGTTTTAATTGGGAGTAGCTAGAGTTTCCTGTATATTTTGAAATTTTGTTTTCATCTTTCAAGTTTTTTAACAATTTCTTTGTATATCAGGGATATGGTGCCAATGCATGCAAGCTCAACAGTATCTCATGCTTAACTGCATCTTCACCGCTTCATCACGTTTTTTTATCTTTCTCCAAACAACATAACCTCTGCCTGTGCCATTTCTCTTGCACATCCACTCATTTTTCAAAAAAAATTAAGGTTTCGGGTAATCTTCTTCTCAATTTCTCAATTCTAATTATTTCAACATGTTCTGTTTGCTTTCTCAAATTACCATATTCATTCCAAGTATACAAAGCTTCTGCGTATGCAAGATCCCAACAAAAGTACAAACCACATCTTGGGTCTATTATCTGCCTTGCAATGCTTCACAAGAGGTTGTTTTCATGACTTTTTGTATAGCAAGGTAAATTGAGCAGCGTATGCACCTCATGATGTGGTTTTCGATATTGTAATTGACTAATTTCTCCATGATGCATATTGTCTCTGCGGAAATTTTGTTTTGTGCATTTGATGTCCTAACTCTTAATGTTCTATAGTGATTGTATTTAGATCACTATAGAACATACTTTGTCAAAGTATGTGATGTGTTATCGTAAGAAATAAAACTTAGAAACATGAGCAAGTAACTTTCTATCGAAATGGTTCTTTTAGACTACCTTAGGCTGACTAAATAATCCGATAAATATGCAATGGGGTCTTTAAACTTGTATATAGTGTTGTGTAATGACTTTTCACTTCCTGATATCTGGCTCTGATCCCATGTTGCATGATTGTACTTTTTCACCATTTCCTCTGTTGGAAAATGCCTGGGTAGTGATTAGAGAGAGTCCAGCATATATGGATCACAAATGCTTCCCTCATAAGCAATGTTAAACTATCATAAATCGCTCCTGTTTCATTGTTAGAGATTGGCTATGATGCCAGCTTGTGACCTGATATTGTTCAGTTTTGGGAATCATGCCACTTTGGTTTAGCTCTCTCAAAGTTGAGCTCTTGGAAAGGTTGCGAGCAGTAGTGTGAGAGTCTCACAAACTTTCCCTTCTTGGTCAATCTGAATCTAGAACTGGGAAAGGAAGGTGCTTTTTTTTTTCTTGTTTATAATGAATATCCCATCTTTATATTGCACTTTTTTCAAGACTTTCATTCTTTGAATATAGCTATTTGAATCCATTTCCCTAAGGTAGCTTAAGCTTGATGTAAAGAGTGTAAAGACTAGTTCTCGTACAACAAATTAGTTTCTGAAAAGCTTTTCTTTGGAGGGATTGGTTGAGAGGGAGGTGTCCTACCTTGGAGGGTGTTGATTTCTAACTAGGGTCATCCCCCTGTTTGTATTTTTTTTTTTTTTTTTTTTTGTGCATTGCCATATTTACACTTTATTTTCTAAAATTTTGTATCTTGTCACAAAAAAAAAAAAAAAAGCCATTGCCGTTTTTTGTTATAAAATATGTTACTCTGTATTATTGTGTTGAGTGTATTGTTGACTGGAAAGAGATTTTAAACTCAGAACCAATGATAGGATATAAAATACAGATATATGGTTGCCTTGAGGTTTTTGGACGTGAGTCTGACATTGTGAGAAAGCAAAATAGTGAAAAGTTTAGAATTCATTAGATTAGCTGGCAAGGGTAGTAGCATTAGCTCACTTGCAAGTTTGTAATACAGAACTTAATTTTACATGGAATATCTGAACATACGGAGTTTTTTAATGGAAGTTTGGTTTTAGTTTTGTGTTTGAAACCCCCCATTTAAGAATTCAACTTTTCTCCTTTTTGATGAGTAATGAATCTCAAACACCTAGCACTGTTGCTCCATGGTATCTCTTGGCTTCTTTTCATTGTTTCTTCAGTCTTTGTTTGTATTTCTACTGCAGTCATCAATATACTGTAGGCAATACAGTTTTATTGTGCAAATCTCACTGTAATTAGTGGAGCCAAAGTAGACTTGATCAAGAACTTCATTTAAGCAATTAAATTTTTCATAAAGAAAAGTGTTGTTTTATTCTACTTTCTTTTCTTTTATAATATCATATTAGCAACCATGGTACAATTTCAATTGCATTTATCCTAGGGTTTTCATTTGTTGAATGACATTGAATCTGCAAGCTTTTTAGTCTCTTAAACCTTGTAAGGTGTATACAACCCTCCTGTGTCCAAACTATAACCATGGTACAATTTCAATTGCATTGATCCTAGGGCCTTGGGTTTTCATTTATTGAACGACATTGAATCTGCAAGCTTTTTAGTCTTTTAACCTTGTAAGGTGTATACGACCCTCCTATGTCCAAACTATAGCAATCAAATTGGCGAATCATACAATTCATTCGCAGTAGATTAATTTAAATCTCAAATCAAGTTCCTAATTGCTATTATGAATTGCAGGTGAATCACTTTTAGTTGGTATTGAATTAATGTGAATCAAATTCAATCACAAAAAAAATGCATTTTGACAACAATGTTCCATACTCGTCCTCCATTGTTATTTGGCTGCACAGTGACATTTAAACTCAGTCTTTCTCAATTTATCTCAACTCCAAAATATATTTGAATTCAAAGATATTTGGGATTGTGAGGGTACTGTTCCTAAGAAGTTATTCTTGAAAACTTTAAAGAAGTTGGATCTTTTAGTTTATTTCAAAGGTTTGAGCATGGCTTCAAAATGGTCAATTTCCTGTTCATGGTTTAGAATCGCACTACATATTCTTCTTGATCTATTTATTGAAAGTTCAAACAGTTTTTTTTTTTTTTTTGAAAAAAAAGAATATTAATAGGTATAGCAAGGTCATAGATTATTGCCAATCAAAGGGGTATAGATTTTTTTTATGGTTTTGGTGAAATTGGGATTATTAGCAACATGACAATAGTTATGAAAGATCCAAGGGGTTAATCAAAAGTAGATGACGAGGCAATAATTTATTTGAGCATTTCATCAACAAAGCTCTTTGCTTCCAATGAGAATCTAAATGAGATTTGTCTAGCACAATTTAGAAGAAAAATCTTAAGTTATCTTTCTTTTGTCATTTTTTTAAATTTATGTGGAAAAGTAGTTAATAACAATGTAAGTTAACCATCCTCTATTTCTGATTGGCTTAAAGGATGGGGCAATGTTCTGTAATGTTTTTTGTTTCTGGGGTGGGGCGTTTGATTGGTTTTCCTTTGTGTGTTTTTTAAGGGTTCCCCATGCCTGTATTGAAGTTACCTTTGTAATGCAATAAATATGTTTCTTTAAAAAAAACAAAAAAACAAAAAAAAAAAAAACCAATGTAAGTTAACCATCATTGCCCCCTAAAAGAAATCATGTCTTTGGCACTAGAACAAGGAAGGTGTGCATTTAGATTCCCTATAAGTAATTATTATCACTTATAGTAGGATCAAAACAGTTTTAATCGTTGAGGACCTATAATAACCTTACTGATGCATGTTTTGGTGCCAAAAGCATGAAATTGTTCTCTAAGATGATACCTTTGGATAAACTTTGTTTTCTCAAGCATAAATGAATTTGTTTTAGTGTATGCTTTAAAACAAATAATTAAATGAAGAAAAGAGAGAGCATTAGTGTTGGGATCACTGCAAGTGTACAGGATCGCAATAGTAATATACTCGGTAAATATCGGATTATCGTCCTCTAGGAACGGTTTATAGTTAATATCTTAAATCCCAATTTAATTTTAATCTCAATTTTATTAAGGCTTAAAATCAAATTAAATATTAAAAACTTAAATTAAATTTAAAATCAAATTGAAAGCAAATAAATATTAAATTGAAAAATATATGAATTAAAATTCTAGGATAGTAAAATATCATGTATTCACTTTTGATATTTATTTTAATTAATCTAAATTTTTTTCTTGTAGGTTATAGCACAAATAATTAAAACCCTCTCTCGAGGCACCTTAATCCTATCAGTTAAATTACCTAATACCCCTTCTCGAGACGTACAGTCAATAAACTAATGCATTAAAAATATTAATCACGTGCAACCTCCTACAAAATTAACAACCTCCCGGTCAATTAATTCAGATAGGTATATATTCTGATTATCCAATTATTGAACCTCTCTCCCGAGTTAATTCAATTTATAGGTGATCAATCAATAAAAAGTGTTAAGCACACAGAATATAAAACAATACCTCAAAATAAATTAATCAAAATAAAAATCAAAAGTTTCTACAATCTAAATTACATCATAAAAATATAAATACTTAGCCAGACATATTTAAGAAAGTACCAAACAAAGAATTAAATAAAATAAAGATCATACTAGACTAGGCTTTGATCTTGTTCTTCAATTATGTTCTTCACTTTTCTCTCTGATCTTCAATAACTACTTCCAAACTATAATCATAAACCTCGAATTGAATGAATGCAAAATTAATGTATTGGCATATTTATATATGTATTTTAGACTCCTAATTAGACTATAACTCTAAATTGTAATCAAGACCCAATCAGAAAATCACGTATTGCGTTGTAATTTGTATTTTTGTCTTGGCTTCCAATCTTGCCCTTGCTTCTTCTTTGTATTTACGCTCCTTGCCCACTAAATTTATGCAACTTTAATTCATGTGTTGTGTTCCAATTATTGTAAACCTGCAAAATAATTGAGAATTCTTCCTCGGACATTAAATTAAAAATATAAATAAATATATAAGAAAAAAAAGTATGCTAAAATACTCTAAATGCATAAATAATATGTAATATGAATATAATTGATCGTGAATCTAATTATAAGTAATTATATCATATTTTTTACTTAAACTCATGCAAAACATATGTAAAATATATATAATAATATTAGTATGCAATGCAACTAACAATTAGCATTTAAAATTGATGTGGTCCTTTGAGTAGACCAAAAAAAGTACTTCCAAGCGTGCAAGCAAATATTTAGTACTTAACATGATTGATCACAGAAGGATTAGGCAAACCACCTTTTTTATTTTAGAAAATAAATCAAAAAGATTATATACTTTATAAGTGAAAGAAAATTAATAATTTGGTTTCTAAACTACTAGGTCGAAAAATCCTTTTTTTTGTTTAAAAAACAATAATAATCAGAACTGTATTTGACCATTCAAAACTGAAACAATTGGAATTTGCTATCATATATATATATATATATATATATATATATATATATATATATATGTATATAAGGATTAGAAATAAAAAATATATTTTCTTGTTAAATAATTAGGGAACCTATCAACTTCTAATAAAAGAATCAAATAAACAAAGAAAGAAAGCATTAGTAAGAAATGACAGAAGGTAGAACGATTGTTGAAAAATAAAGGAACTTAAGTAAAAGAAAAAGAGAACTTCCGAAGCTCCAAATATTTATGTGAGCAATGGAGCTTTACCAAGGCTTGAGTCAACAAGTGCTAGCAAAATCTAATGAAACCTAACCTAATAACGGGGGAAGAGAATTGTTTTGGTCCTTGAGTCCTCCTTTACATGGGTGCTTCTCCATATTCCAATATTGTTGCAACCCCTCTGTAAGGTGATATTAGAACCAACACGAAATGCCAAATATGCTGTATGTGACATTCTGTCAGCCCAACCTGTATGTAATCTCAATCTGTATAGACCACCTATATGAAGAAGACATCATATTCTTGTATCAAATCCAGATATAATCGTCTATAAAACCATAATCCATGCTATATCCATATCTTGGTATTTACTTTCACTATACACTTGATCAACAAACACCATTCCATACTATGTCCAATTATCCATATCTTGGTATTTACTTTTACGCCTATGTTGCAATCAACAAACACCTATCAACACTAAGTTTAATACTGTCCC
The DNA here is from genome assembly GCA_030144865.1 of Tinospora cordifolia. Taxonomy (NCBI): domain Eukaryota; kingdom Viridiplantae; phylum Streptophyta; class Magnoliopsida; order Ranunculales; family Menispermaceae; genus Tinospora; species Tinospora cordifolia. The sequence goes on along the minus strand of JAJIYU010001554.1, from coordinate 18,830 downwards.
ACAGCGTGTCATCTGCACTTGCCCGATCGTAAAAAATTCTCTCATGTCTCTCCAACCAAATTTGGCAAAGTGGTAAAGGAAGAAATTATTGCTGCCCCTGTGCTCAGCCTTTCGTCACTATCAAAGACTTAGGCATGGAAAAAGCACTCCTCCACATGAGATCATTGCTAACGCTTGTCATAACACCAATGATATTCCTCGAAACATCTATTTACCACCTCTATTTGACCATCCATTTGAGGATGGTATGTGGTACTACTTGGAAGGACAGTTCCTTGGGGACCTAACAATTCTGTCCAAAATGGCTCAAGAACACCTTGTCACAGTCAGAAATGATGGAACATTGGACTCCATGAAGGCATACAACATTACACACAAAAATTGAAGCAACTATTTCAGCTGTAAATGTATATATAAGTATCTAATCTAAGTAAAGAAAAATGAGCATATTTACTCAATCTATCGTCTACTACCAACATAGAATTAAACCGATCCAATTTTTTAACCCTTCAACAAAATCCATTGACACAACCTCCCAACTTTGAGTTGGAATAGGTTATGGTTGCAATAAGCCAGAAGGATATAGAGTTCATTCCTTCCTTTTTAAAGAAATTGCACTCTCTTCCACCATTTTACAAATATCTCATTTCATACCGGACTGAAAATAATATCTTGAAATTCGTTGGTATGTTTTCAAAAACCAAATGACCACCCACAATTCTCACATATCCTTGGTGCATAATGAGGGAAACAAAAGAAGATATTCATGGAATCACTAAACACCCAATATGAAGCAAAAGGCCATGGTGCAGCGAATAGTTAGGAACAACTTCAAAATCAGCTACTAAAGATTGTTGGATTTTGCACAAGTTTGGATCAGCAGCAACCTGTGATGACACCAATTCCATATCAATAGAATTAGAAACAACTCTAGTAGAAAACTCTGTACATGTAGACATATAAGAAGGAGCATCAACAGCCTTTTTTATAGAACCTGGTTTGTATTGGACATTGAAGTTGTATCCCAACAACTTCGTGAGCATTTTTGATATGCTTCATTGAAAACTCATTGTTCCAACAAGAATCTCAAACTACTTTGATCCATTGTAACAATAAAAGTAAAATGTCTCCCAGTCAAATAGTGTTGCCATTTTTTAATTACTAAAACAATAGGCTTCATCTTTCTTTCATACACTAATTTAAGTTTCACTAACTTGGAAAGCACTTTACTATGATATGCAATTGACCTATTTCAATACCACTTCCAAGGCAAATCCGGACACATCAGTCCTAAGACAAACCGTAGAAAAACCCTGTCACGCCAACACCAGAACAGTTGTCATTGCTACCTTGAGCTTGTGAAAAGCTTCATCTGCCTCGAAACTCCATTCGAAGGAATCCTTCTTAAGTTGTTGAGTCAAGGGCCAAGAAAGAGCTCCATATCCTTCTACAAGATGATGATGATGATAACCCTTCAAACCAAGAAACCTGCATAACACTTTCAAAGATTTTGGTGTAGACCAATCCACCCTTGCTGCAATTTTAGTAGGATCAGCAGAATTCCCTTTAGCGGAAGCCAAATGTCCCAAATACTCTAGCTGTGGTGGAGCAAAAGGACAGTTCTTACCATTCATGTGCAACTGGTGTTTGCCCACTGGCATACTGTGAGTAAAATACCATAAAATACTGTAACTAAAATACCATAAAGAAAAGGACAAACTTACATAGGAAATGTCAAAAAATCTGATTCCTGAAGTGAGACCAAAAGGCATTATTGAAAATTTGTAATAATTCTCACAAGTTTGGAAGGTTGTTTTAGGGAAATCTGTCATGGCAGACTCAAATTTGATCGTAGTCTGACTTGAGGTTCAATTTGGAAAAATGGTAGCATCATGCAATTCATCCAACAGCTTATCAATAACCAAAATAGGAAAGCAATTCAGAATTGTGACTTAATTTAAGGTATGACACTACAAAAAATCTCCAACTCCCGTCTTTCTTCTTCGTGATAAAAGGACAAGAGAAAGGGTGCAAACTAAGTTGAACAATATTGATGGCTATCATCTCTTGAACAAGATGTTCAATGTCATTTTTTATTATGTGTGTACCAAAATGGGATGACATTCACTTGTTGTGCACCCTCTATTAATTGAAATATTGAATAGCATGATCAGTATCGCACTTCGTTTCAAAAGGAAAAAAAAAAAGATCAGTATCATACTTGGGTGGCAAAGAAGTAATTGGATCAAAAACTAGCTGATGTTGTTGAGGAGCATCCAATGACATTTGTTCTGTTGCTGCAGATGTGAAAATTTAATGTAATTCCACCTTTATGCCTTGTACAACATTGTTGAAGGTCGAATCATCTCCTTGAGTGACACTCCTTTTCTACTTAAGCTTGGATCTCCTTTCTTTAACCTTCATGGTCCCAGCATTGTTGAAACACCACTGAATTCACTAAAAGTTCCACCATCTCTGTGACTTCCATCAGATCAACCTCAGTTTGGCATGTATCACACTTTAAATCAACACCATCCTTTACATGGATAAGCATCACCTTCATCTTTTTCTTACACTTGTGGCCAACGGAATTTTTTTTTTTTTTTTTTTTTTTTTTGAAGACATGGTGGTGTCCGGACCTTTGGCCCGACTAGTCCACCATGGGATTACCCTGCCCACCCAAGACCAGGACCCAAGAGACAACAGGAGCAAATGGCGGGGGCAAGACTCGAACCCGTGACACTTTGGGAGCACGGACCCAACTTGACCACCACACCATCGCCCCCAAGGGCACCAACGGAATATTTTTCATCGCATGCAAAACAAAGACCCTTTTCACATCATTCTTGCAATGCCATCTCCGTCAATCACTTCCTCGGCACATCTCATTGGATTACTAGTTGACAGTGACACTAACACCTTGAATGTCCGTCAATAATCCACAAAGGATCCTTCAAAGATAAAACACAAGCTTGTTTAATAGCAATAGTAATTAATTGTTGTTGTTTCAAAATCAATCTATTCACCTTCCTGATTCCACCAAGTATACAAATTGAATCTAACCATACATGTCCTCCAATTATATCTTATAGTCAAAAATTGCTTGCATAAGTTGTCTGCTTGCAAATTGAAACATGGAAGAAGAAGCCTTCTTTGAAATCACTTCATCTCATGAACGAAGCTGAAGAGGTCGTCCATCGATACCACGATGAAGCCTCCCCATCCAAACTCATTCTTGCTCCTTCTGGTCTCTCCCCTTCTGTGAGTTCTTGGATTGGAAAATATCAGTCTAAATGACCCAACCAACCATTGGAGTTTTCTCCCGTAAAAGTCAGCATTTCCAACTTTTGACCTCCACACAAATTGCACAGGTTTCCTGAAGACCCACTAGTTTCTCCTGTACCTAGATAATCTTTACCTTTCTCATCATGTGCATGAGTTCTATTAGGAGAACCATGATCCATCCTGTTAATTGCATTGACGGCCATTGATGCAATCGCTCTCTACCTTTCCTCCATAGATTGCACTAACCACACCATCTTCTGTTCTAATCGCTCATTGTACCTTGCATTTCCTCTTCCTTCTCAAGGAATCTACCCTATAGTCATTTTTGTTCTGCCATTGGAACCAATCGACTCTATTAGCACTTTCCTTCTTTGTTTCATGTGTTTATATTTCATACTAAAGATACAATAAACTCAAGAAGGAAGAGAATTGTACAAGGAAACTATAAAAGAAGCTCTCCCCTTTCCTTCTCCGTTTTTTATGTGTTTATATTTCATTGTTGTGGTTGTAGTATTGCTTGTTACAATTTTGTACATCTTTACAAGGAATGAATTACAAGAACTACAAGTGAATTTCATCAACCAAAAAAAAAAAAAATTTTCTCACATGTTCATCATTTTACATTGTCTAAATACCCTCCTACTGTCATGTTGCTGCTTCTTCACTTTCCACAACTATCCCTTTGTTTTCTCTTCCACCTTCTTGAATGTACGTGTATTACAAGAGGCTTCTAAGAGAGGTTGGGGAGATTTAGATATAGAGGCCCTTGCATAAGCTAGTAGGGGACCTATAACACCCATTCGGAAAGAGAACCTCCTACTCCACAAATCTCTAGTGAAGGAGCAGGCAACTAAAAATAGATGCTCAAACATAGATGACAACAGTGTGGAGATATGCACCAAGAAGGTGTTCACTTTGTTGTGTTTACAAGTACTAATACTCTTCACAGGCAAGTAGCCACCCAAAGCTAGATAGCCATATAGAATTGGAGAGGAATATCAAGATAATAGGTCCTAACTATAGGGGTCAGTTAATATTACCTAGACTAGTTAGAATTTTCGTATATATAAGGTTGATTGGTAAGGGGCATCAATAAGTTTATGAGTGAATTGTATTTTGGAGTCTAGCTCTTTCAAATTGACTAGTTATTGTTCTTTATTGACAGTCTAAATTTCCAATTCGGGTTCCCATCAATTGGTATTAGAGCATTTCGATCCAAGGTTGTCAAAGGTGAGTGACAACCGAAGTGAAAAGGATGGAGAACGCAGAGTTGAGGCACAAAGTCTAATCAATGACACAAAAGGTCTTCAAACTATTGCAAATCACGGAAGAAATGAAAAAAGGGGGGAATCAAAGGTGGAGCAGCTCGATTCCATCTTAGACGATCACAACAATGGACATGATCACTCAAAGATCAAAGATGCTGAGGTCATTGCTACAGGTCCTTGCAACAAATCTGATTAAGAGAAGTGGATCAATTTTGGTACTATGTTACATTCGATCAACAATCTTGTTGATATGAAGTCGGCCAAGGCTTCTCATGCACATCCTCCTTATTTTGATGTGATCAAGGAAGCGTTGTTGGCTTTGAGCGAGAGTAGCGGATTGAGTCCATATATGATAGCAAAGTACATGGAGGAGAAGCACAAGGTAGTTCTGCCATCGAATTTCAGGAAGATGCTAGGTCTTCAGTTGAAGAATAGTGCAACGAAGGGGAAATTAATCAAGATCAAGGCATTGTACAAGCTTTCTGAAGCAGTAAGAAGGGGAGTGTTTCTAAGTCTGTTATCACAAAAGTTGCCAATGCGGACCAGAAGAAGAGGAAGAATTTGGAAAAGCATAAGGCTCTTGTTGTGTCCAAGAAGTCTAAGGTTGTGAAGAAAGCAGAGACAACTCCAAAGAAGGTCGTGAAGAAGCCTACCACGAAGGTCGGAATAAAGAAGAGAAAGAAAAAGTTGAAGAAGAAAACGAAGAAGAAGAAGAAGAAGAAGAAAAAGAAAAAGATGATGATGATGATGATGACAAAGAAGAAGTGCACATCATATTTGTACTTTGTGTGTCGAATGCAATGGACAGAGGTGTTTGCTGAAACAATGACGAGATCACTAGATTGGGATCTTGGTGGGGGACTTGTGTTGTTCATTGACAACAATGAGGAATGCAGAAGGTGCACACACATCGAGTGTTCCCATCCATTCCAAGAAGTTTGATGTCATTGAGGTTGCCAAAAAACATTTGTTGAGCTCTAGTGGTGCCTAACGATAGTAACCATGATTGTACAAAGTTTTTGTTTGTTGTTGAGATGGGGCTGGAGGTGTTGGAGTTTGTAGTAGAGAAGACTATTGACTATAATTTTAGTGGAACACGCAGTTGTTGCAAATGACGTAGCGATGTGAGGATTATGAAATATTGTGGCTAGCATTGGATGTTGAGGATGCTTCTAGATGTGACACAATCAACGACTGTGAGGGCAGGAGAGGTCTTTTGCAACAAAGTGAACTATGTCGTGCATCTAGTGCTAAGATAGAATAGAGGAACAATATTCACATTTTCCCCAAAATTATATTTCCTTTAAAAAAAAGGGCAAGTCTCGTCAACCTTGAGGACAAGGTTGTTTTTCACATGGGAGTAATGAAGGTCATAATTATAGGGGTTAATTAATATTACCTAGGTTAGTTAGAATTTTAATGTAAATAAGTGTAAGCAAGGTTAAGTGGTAAGGGACATCAATCAGTTCATGAGTGAATTGTATTTTGGAAAGTCTAGCCCTCTCAAATTACCTATTATTGTTCTTGGTTAGTGTTCCTAATACAAATTCTGATTTTTCCAATTTGAGTTCCTATTACAAGATAAGAAGAATCGTAGAGATAACCAAATAAGGATCTTGTGGAGAACATGCCATTACGATTAAGCGACTAAGAAATACTATTTGGAGAAGGGAAAATCTAATTGGACTCAGTCAGTGTTGTTAGAAGGAAGAAATCTCATTCAATTTTTGGAGGACAGAGTGAGTGAAGAGAAGGTTCCAAAACAAGGGAGATGAAGAATCATGGGAGAGCATATGAAACGGTCGGAATGGAGCACTTCTTATTATTGAGAATCAAAGACGTTTGGAAACGATTTTGCAAGTGGAGAGTCATCCAACCTAGCATCTTCCTAGAATATGAATGATTTGCCATCTCCTAACCTACAATGAATATGCTTCATGAAACTGCAGGCCAAGGATGAAATAAACTTCCATAGGCACCAATAAGTCGTTCTTCCCACCTTTCCTCTCCATCTCTCAACATCCAATGAGAGCCTATGTCTAATTACCATCCATTTCTAAAAGCCATACTAGAAGTGACTTTCATAGCAAAAACTAATGAGGGGAAATGTCACCATAAATCCAATAGCAATTTTGCGAGGAAATAGAATGAAAAACACTTGATGAAGTGATAATTTGACTAAGAATAGTGTGTCTCCTCTTTTCCCTTCCTTTCTATCATTCCTGTGCAAAAGACTCGTGAAAACAAATCCAAAAATTGAATAAAAAAGGTTAGAATCACCACTCTGACGACTAGATTGAATCAAGTTAATTGGATATGTTGTTCCCGAACAACTTTATTACACCTAAATTGAATATTTTATTTTGCATAAACTTTCTATTTCATCAAGAACAATTGAGCTCCCCTAATATGCAAAGCTTTATAAAAAAATTTAAAAATTAAAAACTAAAAGCAATAAAAACTAAAATTGGAAAAAATAAATAATGGACTTTGGGGAAAGTTATTCCGTTATTTTTGAACTATTCTCTTATCTCTTTTATCATTTTTTTAAAGAAACTAAATGATATATATTAATAAGGAAAAGGTCTGCCAAATGAGCTACCTATACTAATTACGAAGACTATAAAATAGTATGTCAATCCCCATATTTGTATCCTCGTCCTAATCTAGAGTTGGAGATTCATAGAGAGAACAAAATTATGAACCTCTCTCATATTATCCCAACTATCCTATCTTTGTCTGCGATGATCTTAGCAATCTTTTCTTCTCATATACTATACTAGATAGTGAACAAAATTGTCCTCCAATACACTTTAATGTTATTTGGAGAAACACTATGTGGGACCATAAAGATGTCCTCCATAGAGGCAACAGTGATTTTATTACACACTACCGCTGCCATTTCTTCTAAATGTCCCTCAAAACTATACACTGCCCGAACAGGTGTTGTGTCATCTTAGCGTACGTCTTGCACAAACAGCACATGGTTGGGTTCAATAAGTGAGTAGGAGGTCTTCTTTGTAGTACTTTTGTGTTGTTCAACTTATTTAAACTAATAAGCCAAACTAGGATTTTGGCTCTCAATGGGGCCCTTGTAGTCCAAATGAAATCTGCATTGGAGAAGGAAGGATGGTGATCCCTAGCATCCTGGGGCAACATAAAAGATTTGACAAAAAATATGTGACCAAAATCCCCAGTCTACACAGGTCTATCCACCTTTTTCAATGGTTAAAATGCGTTCAGGATACTCAAAAGCTCGGTTATCTCCCCCATGTAGTTGTCCCAATGGGCCTACTCAGGTGCAAATTCCTAGCCCAACTCTCTCTCTCCCCCAATCTGCTATGAGTCAAGAAATAAGAAATTGGCGCCTTTTGATTGTCGGACACCTTGTGCAAGTTCTGGAACATCTCCTCCACGTTGTTTGTACCACACCATATTTCCTCCCATAACTTTACTTGGTCTCCTCTTCCCGCTCTTCGACCTAGGAAAGGTCTAAGGTGGGGGTATATCTTGAATATGGATTTCCAAGGAGATCTCATGCTGCTCTTATCGCTAATACCTGCCTCCCTTCCATTAGCTTGTGATCCATAAATAGTTCTGATAGCATGGGCCTGTAATGTCCCCAGTTGCATCCTCATATGCCACAACCATTTTTTCCTTAGAGCCATGTTTCTTACTGCAATCTTGCCTACTCCCAATCCACCATGTTGCCTATCCTCATAGACTTGGTCCAGTTAATTAGATGTTGTCCTTTCCCCTTATTTTCTTGCTTCCAAAGAAACCTCCGCATGGATTGCTCAATAATTGCAGCTACCTTTGACATCTAAAACCTTTTTCTTAAGAGAACTTTTTATGGGACACACTTGGGCTTCAAAAGTTTTCTTTGATATTACAAAATTATTTTCGAACCATAAAATACATTAAGAAACACTTGAAAGACCTTTTGAGATACCAACATACATTGTATTATAAAAATTTGCTAAATGACCTTGAACAATTCCCCAAAAGATAATCTTGGAGAACGTGGTGCTGATTGTCTTAGACCTCCAAAATCTTGATTATTCTTTTCATCCCTCGAAAAGTATAATACGTAATTAACAACTTGACCTTAAGAAAATGTGAAACTAAAATGACAGAATTACTTTACCTAAAATGGACTTCTAAATTCTAAATTTGTTAAGATGACCTAACAACTCTATGACCTTAAGAAATTTGTTATTATTTTCTCTTTTTATTAATCTTTCTTTTTTCTTTTTTTCTTTTCTTGTCTTTTTGATAAATTAAAAACTTTACATTAGGGTAAAAATGTATAAACTTGTGAGTCATCAACAATTGACCTAAATGAATTTATTACTGATTTGTGGTTATCTTAATATATTGGATGTGCTATGTTTCCTTTCTTAGAAAGCAACCCTTGCGTAACAAAATTGGCTGTTTCATTTGAAAATCGTTGTATGTTTTTACATTGCTATGACCACAACCATAAATTTAAAATGTCCTTAAGTAGATTCAAGATTATTATGAGGAAAATCATATGATAAGATAATTAAATTTAAGAGTGTGGCCCATTACTTCTCAGCAACCTGAAATTATGGAATTACAATCAAAATGATAAGTGACGATAATATGTAACTTATGTCTCAACTTTTAGGTTCTTACAGTTAGAAATGTGATGCTTGAAATTGATTTTGATGTTTCTTATTTTGACTGTAGGCCCTCCACATGAAAAGATGTTAAATCTCCGATGTCTACTCTCCAGTACATGTTATATTCTAGCTATTTTTTTTTTTTTCAAAGATTCAATTTCTTGGGACTTGGAATGAGATATAAGTATATGCATTGAGAACCACATTGTTCTCAAGTTATAAAATAGAAGGTTCAAATTTTGAATTAAAAACGAAATATATTTTAATAGTTCGAAAAAAAAAATGCCTCATTGAGCCAGTTTATGTTTTGAAATGCCTCAGGAACAAATGTAGGTGATGATGGCACACTACAAAATTCTCATTTTAGTCATCTTTTAAATATATATTTATCTTCTTGTATCTTGGATGTTTGTTATTTAATCCCATCTATATCTATGCTCTATCTATCTACTATGATCTTATTATTTACTTGTCTAATCACAGCTGCCTTCCATCGACATGCATGGAAACCTTGCCAAGCAAAAGACGATGTCTCAGAGGGAGCCTTTAGCAGTGAAGGTATTATCTTGGACGAAAAGGCATTACAGAGGGATCTAGAGATGGCTATTGAGGAGGAAAATTATGCCCAGGCTGCAAAAATCAGAGATAGTCTTAGGTTTCTTCACAAGGACAGCAAGGCATCAGTTCTAGCAGCAAATACTCACTTCTACAACTTGTTTAGGAATGGAGATTTAGTAGGCATACAAGCCTTCTGGGCAAAAGGAGATAATGTGTGTTGTGTGCATCCAGGTGTAAGTGGTATATCTGGTTATGATCTAGTGATGGGAAGTTGGGAATTTGTGTGCGCTGAATATGAGTTCCCACTTGAAATTGAGGTTAAAAATGTTGAAGTTCATGTTAGAGGTGATGTTGGTTATGTAACGTGCATTGAAGTGGTTAAGACTAAAGGTAGCGGTAATTGGGGGAAACAATTTGCCACAAATGTGTTTGAGAGAATTGATGGGAAATGGTATATCTGTGTCCACCATGCTTCCTGCATCGACTTATGAACTTCATGCATGCACTTATGCAATTCAAGAGCATGAACTTCATGCAACGGCCTCTGTTAATCGTAGATTGTTTTCGAAGAGATGTGGTATGATTCCAATCACTTGTTTGTCTCTTCGTTTCATTTTTTGACAGGTCGCCAATTGAATCGTAAGTGGACGTCAATACGTGTGGACAATCAACAGTGCTTGGTTTTTCTAATTAAATTTCAAAGTACCAACAAAACCTTTAAGACTGTAAACTTATAAAATATATATATGTGTGTGTGCGTGTGATTTTCATTCTTATATTTAAGAAAATATTACCTCTTATCAAACATTCTTTTGTTGTTACTGAACGCTTACCAATGGGGACATGGCTCCTCATGTTCATTGTGCCATATGTATATTGATAATAAAGCGGGACGTATAATTTCTCCCAAAGAAGCATCTCCAAAAGCCGTTGGATCGCCAAATCTTATACTGAAATGCTGGGCTCTTCCGAGACATCGGATAAAACTGATGCTTTTATTCATACGTACTTGCTCCAAGAACAGAATTGAATAAAAAGGTGACTCTCAAAATCAAGTGCTTTAAAATTATTAAAATGGACAATTTGTAACTAAGCATGCACGGTTCATTTTCTCTACCTCAGCTAGAAAATTCTGATTAAGACCAAGTAATAATCCAGATTCGTTCTTTCATCTCTGATAATTTATGCGGGGCATCTTTAACTTTCTTTTTTTCAATACAAGGCAGTATTTGATGCATATATTATTTCTTCATACAGGAACTAATACAGACGTATGGTGGACAGTCTCATCATCATCTTTTTAGCCGTTCGTTCTTAAAACTCCTTCATCAACAAATTGTCTTCCTCGTATAAACTTAACTGCTATACTCTACCAACTGGAGAAAGAGGTGGAAAAGGGATATAGGTAGGAGGAACATCTGGTTCTACTTCAATAGGAATCTTTGTTCTGCTATTTGTCGTTGACATGAAATCTTGTGAAACTTTGTCTTCGATCAGGTTACTCAATTCAGAAAGTTCAGCAAGCTTTGTGCAATGCAAAAGTGCTGCACATATAGAGAATGCTTGTATTGATGAGATGGAAGCATTGAAACTCACAGAGCATATTCCACCGCTAGGAGCGCCCAACATGAAGGCAGGTCTTCTTTCCTGAGTTGTGCCTCCCTGTAAAAACATTGAAAAGGACAATCCAAGTTGTCACAAAGACATTTGCACAAAGAATATGGAGAATATATACACAATACACCCAAATAAAAGAGTTAAATTATTACCTCAAAGGAAAGTACAAAATGATCTGCCTGAGAAAGAGCTTCGGAAGAACTAGAATTGTTGCTACTTTGATCCTCACAGGCAAGAATTCTTAGATTGCAGCCCATGTCCCAACCTCCACAATCACATGATCCACCCGATCTCCAACGTTTGATTAAAGGTGAAGGGATTCCTTTGGTTGGCAATCCATGGACACCACCTGGCAATATCACCATAGGACTACAGAGGCTTTGGCTTCCTATATAAAGCTCATTCTGAGGATTTTTCTCAGAGGTGCTGGAACCTTTCTCATCTATAAAACATTCAGGAAATTCTGCCTCTGCAACATTTTTATAGTTGGCACCAAACCATCCATCACCACTTAAATCTCCACAGGTGTTTTTTGGGACCTTGACCACAATTGCTGCAAGTTCATTGTGTGTTTCGAAATCCTCAATGTTCTTAGAAGCTTGCCTTTGCTCAATGCCAAACAAAACAAACTCCCTAAATATATATGGATCCTTGGAGCTGTGTTTAGTTGACTCAGGGTACTGAGAGCCAGAAACTTTCATTTGGCCAACTACTTTGGGTGCATAGTTATGATTGTTACCTCTGCTTCCTTGATTTATCCACCCTCCACTCTTCTTTTTAAGTTTATGAAAGGAATAGAATGTGTAAATCCAGCTGCAATCATACTTTCCTGACATAGTTGTTTTTTTCATTGTAGCTACAAGAATGTTGCTGTTACTGTCTACAGCAAATGCTAAAGTCTGCAGTCCATCCTTAACTGTGACTTTCAGAAGAGCTTGCACCATCTCGTGCTTTGCAGCATGATCTGAACCATTGGTGCAGGTTGGATTGGAACTTGATAAGCATAGATTTCTTTTGACAGGAGTAACTTTAGAAGAATCTAATGTTTCTTCAGACGATTTCCAAACATTGTCTGCATGTGTTAATAAAGATTCACCTCGTAGCGATTCATGAGAATGCCGGCGATTGATTGCCCTGGGCTTCAATAGTGGATCCAATAGTCTTTTCAAAGGGCTGGACCTGCCTCTGCTATTAGCCCTTTTGCTTTCTCCACCAGATTTATCCATAAACATCATATCAACTGATCCTGCAGGACCAGACTTGACAGCGACATAAGTAGGCTTCAAGTGTGGCACAGCTGGTACCTCTTTAGAGCTTAAACCCCTTTTCATCTGACCTGAAGCAATGTTGGACGAGTAAGTTGGAGATAGGCATCTGCCTTTAGATGGCCTGAAACCATAACTGAACTCTTTTGGTATTGCATCTGAACCTGAGTGTGAGGCATCAAATGGAATTCTTCCACCCCAAGCATCCTCAGAACTGTTTGGCTTTGTATCTGACCTATTGCTTTCAAAACTACTGGGCAGTGGGCATGAGTGAGGAATATCAGAATGGACATTTGTAAATTCAAACTCCTGGGAAGTGCAACTTCTGGCCTGAAAGCTCTGGTGATTGGCTTCTGTTGACCTTTGATCATATGCCATGGAGGATTCAAATTGCTGGGAGATACCTATGGAAGAGTTTTTGGAGGAGTTTTTGGGCAAAAGGAGAATGATAGTTTTTTGTTTACCAGGACATTGCTGATCGGGAAGCCTGTATTCACAGTATGATTCTGTGATGTTTGTAGACTCCACTTTTCCACCCTTTACCTTCACCTTTGAGCATAAGGAAACCTTATAATTTTCTGAACTAGATGACGAAGTTTCCAAATCACTCATGATCATTGGATCTGAATCTTTCCTCCTGGGATTCTCAACTTGTGCACCTGAATGTTTAATCCTGGGCAAATGATTGTTTCTTAGGATCCCTCCCGGTGAAACCAAGGGCCTCTGGGCAAATGGCTTTAGATCTTGAGAAATTTTGGTATTTTCTCTAGAAGGTTTGTCACCTTGCAAATGGCTTTCTCTGGATGTTGAGGTTAGATGAGAGTACAACGTAGTTGATTGCTTTCTATAATGAGAACTAGTTTCAGAGGCACATCTGCTAAAGGAATTCGATGATCCAACATTTGAGACTTGCACCAAAGAATTAATAGTAGATGATGAAGAGGCAGTAACTGTACCAGGCATGTGCGTTTGGTTATGCTTCCAATTTTCCAGACGTCCCCAATCAAGGACTCCAAAGTTCAAAGCCTTGTCTTGCAGGTTTTCTCCTTTGTCTACTCGCTGTAGATAACATGGCAAATTTGACATATATTTCACAAGCTCAGATTCGGTGGTTGTTCTCTTCCCATTCTGCGCTTTCAGGCAAGCCCATTTAGGAGGAACTGCTATGTCATTATCAATCCTTTTTTCTATTTTACTATGCAGACAAGAATAAGATCGATTAACAGAATGTTCTGACTTTGACCCGTCTTGCCGCTTCAACCTTTGGCTTGAGTGAGATGAGGAAATCCTCTCCATATCAGCTCTTAGAGCTTGATCATTCCTTGGGGATGAGGATGCTGTCCCATATACTCAATGTTGGTAGGCAATATCTTTGATGATATGGCGCCATACATTTTCATTTATCGCCATTATAATTCCTGCCAAGAATCAGATAAACCATCGTCATGCTCATCTGATTAATATGGTAAATGTGGGTGGCAATGAAGTTGGGCATCAACCTATTGCAGAGAGTTGCTTGCAAGCGCCAGGAGCTTGATTGTGAACTTTTTCCGCTGAAGACGATGAAACTTGATCAGGGATGAGGGCAAGAGGTTCAGCAAAGACCTGCAAAAGGAATCCTGAATTTCACTGTACCTTTGTTTGCAAAAATACTAAAGCAAAGGGCTGGGGCTTCATCCCCAAGCATATTAAATCCAGGATCTGTATGGTCCGGAGTACAATTTAAGACATTAAAAAAAAATGGTAGCTGCCAAGATTGGAGGATAATAATTCAAAGGGCATGCGGAAAGGTTTCTGTAGAAGAGTTCCACCGACCCTAAGCTTCTACAAAAACTTGAGGAAGTCAATGGAAATTTAGTAACAATGTTACAAATCAAGAAACCTGTCTGGCAAGAGAAGAAAATGTGAAGGTTGAAGCATAGGGCTAACCAATGAAAAGCAAGATAGAAAAGCTCGGTAGCAGCATTTGAGGACTAGGAAGATAAAACAGAAAGTCTCAAAAGCAGCGAGATCGACACAATTTCAGTAATTTAAGGAGCAGATCGATCGTGCATAAGAAGTATGACGAAATTTCAGCTTGGATTTGCCCACATGCGCTCAAGTATCTTGGATGTTGGTGGGATCTAATGACCATTTTCATTTCCAATTCAAGACGTCGAATCACACACACACACCCAAAAAAAAAAAAGAATCTTTTGGCAATTACTGAAGGAAAATTAAAGTGGAGATGGTTACGTACTGGCACCGCGAGGAATCGGAGGAAAACAAAGAGCTGAACCGAAGAAGGCTGCGTTTGGATCCGATCGGGGAAGCCACGGAAGGTAAGCGGGTGGGAGCGTTACGTACATAATCATGACGATTGCATTTGCAGTTGCAGACTTGCAGCGTCCCCGACTACAATCGAAAAGGTAAGCTGATTCTGAAGATGGCGCGCCCGCGTCACCTCGTACGTACACTGTAAGCAAAGAAACGAATTGCGGAAACCCAAAACAACAACTTAACAACAGGAAGAAGAAGAAGGAGAGGGGAGACTCACGAGGCAAGACACAGATCTACTCGAAAACCGGATTCGTTTTCTCCCACAAACAACTAAAAGAGAGGAAAATGCAGACGGACACAGCTGAAACTGAAAACCTCAGAGAGAGAGAGAGAGAGAGAGAGAGAGAGGTTTTGTACTCTGGAAGTGAGTGGTGCAGTGAGTAGCGAAGCGTGGGCGACGGATCGCTTTTTGCAACGAATGAATTTCATCTAATCGGACGGCCAAGAAGAGCGTCCGAACCGGACATTACTAGTGACCTTTAAGTTTTGAAGCCTTTTTGTGGCAGCGGTGAGTGGCATCAAAAAGATTTTAAGGGCAAGGCCGAGCTGGGCCGGGGCTGATGGGCCCAACTTGACTGCCTCGTTGAAATTCGCAGCTGTTATTACCAGCTGGTGGGGCCCTGCCGGTCTCCTTCCTTCGTATGTTACGTCATTCATATAATGTTTATGTATACAACAATCTGGTCATACGTAGCCATAGGGAGGCCCTTTTTTTATTTTAACCCCCTACCCTGATGATGGGAAGTTACCAAAAGGACCATCAAGTTTTCGCCATCAGCGGAATAAAGTTGAATCAGTGATGAGGACGTTTTGGGAACATCGGCATCATATTTTTATATAGAGGCTCCCACACCCATAGGGGCATTCTTTTAAAAAAATGTGGTCCCCTTCGCCCACTAACTCTCTTACTTCATCTTTAGGCTTTATGGGATCTCGTGATCTGTGGACTTTTTTCTGAACCCTATCTCTTTTCTTTTTTTATTTATTAATACTAATATATAAATAGTATAATGTGATGGGACACCGACATCTGCATCTATCTTCAACTTTCACCCTACTCTTGCGATCGCCCTCTTCTCATAACCCCAAAATCAAACTGGCCGTACTCTGATGACAATCTTTATAAATATAAATATAGATATATATATATATATATATATATTTTTTTTTTTTTTTCTTTTCACGTATTCATTTTTATTTATACAGGAAGAAGCAGGTGGGAGGCCCAGTGGTGCCGGCGATGTATTCATTCTTATGCAACTTAAAAACGTGTCTGTTTATTAATTTTATTTGTCTTTAGTCGTTACGTATATTGGATGAGAATCTGTTTGGGATTGGTCGTGTTGGAGCCTCTCAACATCTTTGCCCCACATTTAAAAAAGAAAAACAAAGTAATATGAGTGGGCGACGTGTGATTGGATCTGACATAGACCCCTCTAAAGTATACCCCCCTTCCTCTTCTCCCTTGCTTGTTGGTTGTAAACAACCGGATTCTTAGGAGAGCACACCTCTTTAAATTTTGGAACTTTATGATATAATATATGTTTTGAGAAATGTCCTAGTAAACTTAATTTTGAATATTAAATACAACAACATAGAATATACTATAGTACGTATTTATATTATTTGATAAAACAAAAAATATATAATTATATAAAAATACACGTTTATCTTTCAAATGATTATAAATATATATTATAATATTTGATATTTAAAAAGAAGTTTATCTAGCAACAAGCTAGGAAAAGATTATATATGTTACTTCATCCTTGGTTTTTCTATGAAATTGAGATGTAAGTACTATAGTTAAAGTTTTGAAAAAAGAGCTGGGGTGCTTATAATGGGGTGGGAGGAATAGCGGCCACTTTCAAAGGAAAAGGAAATCAACAAAAAAGTAAATGATTGTCATCCTGACCACCAGCAAAATAAGCGTAATTAAAACCTGTTGAAAATTCCTTTCCTTTATGGTGAAGGAATCCAACATCAATGCATGCACACTGTCCTTAACTAGGTTTGTTCATTGTGGTTCAGCTTGATTTAAAGCCGAAAATATCAAATGAGGCTCTCGCACTTTTTTGGGTTTAATAAATACTTCATTCTATTCTCAAACATCTGTAGATATTCTGCTGAATCAACGTAAATCCGACACACAAGTAATGAGATTTCATTTATTTATTTATTTATTTATTTATTTTTTTGAAAGAGAGAGAGAGAGAGGGATTGAATTCCGCTAAAAGTTTTTGAGATCGTTTTAAACATAAACTCGATTCATGAGTACCACCTAAGGGTAACACATGACCTTAGGTATTTTGCTAGTTGAGACTTTAATCCTTATTTGTGGTTCATTTCCACTTGCCGCATGACCCATCAATTTAACCAACCAGACCAATCCAATTAAATTAAACACAGGCCAGCGAATTGAGCTGGGTTGAAGTATTTAGGTTGAGTAATTATAAATCTTAGTCTAATTGGTTCAAATTTAAGTCATTGCTCAACGCCAGGAAGACCTAACCCAACTCAACTTAGGAAAAAAAAGCTAATGATACCCCCGAACTTCGAACCCAAATTAAAACCTTTTCTTATCTATTATGAAAAAGAAATCTCAATCCCTATAATTTGCCTTTTTTTCCAATCTTTTTTATTCTCTTGTTCGTATATTTTTCTTTTTCTAATTTTTCTTCCAAAACCACCAAATGATCGACTTGGAAAAACAAAATCAGTTGCTTTTAACTTAGTTAACTAAAACAATTTCACTTAAATTAATTCAAACTGAATAAGATTAAACTTAAAAAGTTAGTGTCACTTGATTTAGATTTCATGTTTATCAAATCTAATACATTGCCCTTGGATGGCCTTCTTAATACTTAAAAGAAGAAACTTTGTTCCACGTGGACCGTGGGACTATCAATTGATGATAACAACAATAACAACAATTTTATCACATCTTCAATAGTTATATCATTCAACAGTGCCATACAATTACTACATCAATAACTCATTAAACTATCTCTTTTATTAAGGTATTCTCAATGTCATAGTTTATTATACCATCCACCTCATCAACTTTTCTATCAACACCATCAACTCATTAAACTCTCACTTACAATACTACAAGTTCATTAAACTGTACTATATAGGTTTTATTCACATATATTTTTAAAATATATATATTATTCACATTTGAATTAAAAATATATATAATTATTTAAATTTAAATATCATTCATCGTTATTTTAAATAGTTATTTATATTTAAGTTTTTTATAAATTATATATTTATTTTATAAATTATTTAGTTTTAAAAACAATAATCTGTATATATACATATATATTAAACTTAAATTAATTCTATTTTTATTTTAACTTTGAATAAAATTTTTTTATTTTTATAAATTAAAAATAAATATATTTTAAATTTTTATTTAAAATATTAATTTTAATTATTTAAAACAGTTAGAAACTTTTATTATAAAAATTACTTATTTTAAATAATTATATAACTATATATATATGGCGCTGCAAATATTCCCCCATTGTGAATACCCTTAATTTACATTTTATTAAATTGAACTGTATAAGACTTACAATCTCATTATGTCACACCCCACCGGGCCCACCGGACCTATGTCGCGTGGCGGCCGCATGGCGCATCGCGTGGTGACTGTGACTCACTAGGACTGGCTCAATGGTAGCAGATGAGGAATGAACTAAGTACTTAAGCCCCAGATCCTAGGTTCGAATCTCTGCGGAGGCGAAGGAAAACCCCTAGGGGAGGGGACAGTACCTAGTGAGTCACAGCCGCCACGCGATGCGCCATACGGCCGCCACGCAGTGTAGGTCCGGTGGGACCGGTGGGGTGTGACAATAAAAAGG
>JAJIYU010001553.1:0-34996 GCA_030144865.1 Tinospora cordifolia | reverse complement strand
GTTTTTAATGTTTTGGTGTGTAACTTATATATTGTACGTGGGTTGTAATAATTTTATTTTTATTTATTTTTATATTTTAATTACTAAAAAAATTGAAAGGCAACCCGATAATCCAACCCAATCCGAACCGAACCGAACTGTTTGGGTTGGTTTGGGTTAGGTTTTATATTTGTCAACCCGAACTGTTTGGGTTGGGTTGCGGGTTTGCTCCTAACCCGAATCGAACCAACCCACGAACACCCCTAGTTATAAGTGTTGTAATAATTAGCCAAATATGGTTACTGTTGAAATTATATTCTTTTTATATAATTGCAACTATAGAATAAAGGGGTGGTACAAATCTCGAGGTAATGAAAATTTTAAGTGTTAAAGTTGTAAAAAAATATATTATTTTTAGCAGTTTTGACAATTTTTTTACTATTAATTTAATAATTACATTTGTATTTACTATTTAAAACAAAATAAATAAACGACCAGTCCAGGTAAAAAGAAAGTTCGTTGGAGAAAGTATAGAGCATTAAAAAAATAAAATCAGATTTTAACTTTTTAGGAATTATTTTCAGATTTTATTCTTTTAGAAGGGTTTTTTTTTTTATTTTAGACTAGGATTGTAGTCATTTTTGAAAACGGACCATAATTAACAATTCTCAGAGCGGTCCAACAGACGAACCGGCCGGTTGATGTTAGTTATGCAGGGCCCGTCCGGTTAAAGAAGGTCAAGCAGGAAAAATGGAGCTGGCAGCAATTTCTGCTAGAAGTGAAGTTCTCTCATTTGCGTTTCCCATATATAATGTTCTTGACAGAAATGAAAATTCACGGAACCTTATAGGTTAGTAAAGGAGGCTGCAAATTCAGGTTTGAAAAAGCTGGATTTTTTGTTTCATTTGCGATTTATAACATCATGTCTCTTACGTTCTGCAAAAATTCCACCAAATCTCTCATCAATTCGCAGTTTCTGCGAACAAAAACGCCAATCACTCAACCATTCAATATCCAAATCCCTTTCTTCTGCGAAAACGCTTCAATCTCTCTCCCAAGTCCACTCTTTGATCATCACTTCTGGTCTCCAAGAAACTGTGTTTTTCGCCGGAGAACTCATAAGCAAGTATGCTCAATTCCGGGATCCGGGAACCTCCCGGTTGGTTTTCTGTCAAGTTTTGCACTCGAATAACGTGTTTATATGGAATTCGATCATACGAGCTCTTACTCGAAATGGGATTTACACCGAGGCTTTGAGCATTTACTTAGAAATGCTCAAATTGAAGCTGCGACCTGATCGCTTCACTTTTCCATCGGTTATCAATGCTTGTGCTGGTTCATCAGACGCTGAGATGGGTAGAATTGTACATGATTGTGTTTTGGAGATGGGTTTTGGGTCAGATTTGTTTATTGGGAATTCTTTGATCGACATGTATGCAAGACTTGGTTGTTTGGATGAAGCACAAAAGACGTTTGATGGAATGCCTGTGAGAGATGTTGTGTCTTGGAATAGCTTGATTTCTGGTCATAGTGCGAATGAGGAATGGGAGAAAACTCTTGATATATATCACAAATCAAGAATAGAAGGTCTTGTACCAGATTCTTTCACAATATCAGGTGTTTTACCTGCATGTGGAAGCCTAGTTGCTATTGATGAAGGCCTCATAGTTCATGCTCTTGTTCATAAAATCGGAGCACATAGCGATAGATTAGTGAATAATGGACTTATTTCCATGTATTGTAAATTTGAGACTTTGGAATGTGCTCGGAGAGTCTTTGATGAGATGGGTGACAGAGATAGTGTTTCGTGGAACACCATAATTTGTGGATACTCGCAGTTAAGATTATTTGAAGACGTAATTACTTTGTTTCGAGAAATGGTAATTCTATTCAAACCTGATCTCTTAACCATCACTTCTGTTCTCCGTGCTTGCGGTCACATGGAAGATTTGGAATGGGGAAGATATGTTCACGAGTACATGAAGAGAAATAGATATACATGTGATACCATGGCTAGTAACATTCTGATAACAATGTACGCAAAGTGTGGCAATGTACAAGCTTCAAGGGAAGTGTTTGATGAAATGATGTGCAGAGATTCTGTTTCATGGAATTCATTGATCAATGCTCATATCCAAAAGGAAATGTATGATGAAGGGTTAGAGCTTTTCAGGAGGATGAATAAGTCTAAATCGAAGCCCGATGCCATCACCAATGTATTGCTCCTATCTATTTGTGCCCATTTAGTTAATTTAATCCTGGGAAAAGAACTCCATTGTAACATAATCAAAACAGGTCTCACCACAGATCTCACCATGGGCAATGCTCTTGTTTCATTCTATGCAAAATGTGGTAATGTAGAGGACTCAATAAAAGCATTTGAAGGGATGAAAGCCCGAGACTTGGTAACATGGAACACCATTATTGCTGGATGTGTTCGATCTGGAAATAGCTGTTTAGCTTTGAAAATGATCAGCCAGATGAGAAAAAAAGATGTCACCCCTGATGAGGCAACCATGCTTGCAATATTGCCTGCATGTTTCTTCCTAGCAACTAAACGGCAAGGGAAAGAGATCCATTGTGCCATTCTAAAATTTGGGTTTGAATCAGACATGCCTGTGGGAAATGCCCTGATCGAGATGTACTCCAAATGCGGAAATCTAGAAAATGCTATTCATGTGTTTGAACACATGGGCTCAAAGGACATAGTTACATGGACTTCATTAATTTCTGCCTACGGGATATACGGTCAAGGAAAGAAGGCTTTTAGAGCCTTTGAAGAGATGGAAGCAACAGGTATTACACCAGACCATATTGCTTTTGTTGCTGTCATTTATGCTTGCAGTCATTCAGGTTTGGTAGAAAATGGTTTAGCTTGCTTCAATAGAATGAAGGAAAACTATAAAATAGAACCGAGACTTGAACACTATGCTTGTGTAGTTGATCTCTTATCTCGATCAGGCCTTTTAGAAGAAGCCGAGGAGTTTATCCTTGCCATGCCAATTAACCCAGATGCAACCATATGGGGAGCTTTACTTAGTGCATGTAGGGCAGCAACTGACGGGGCTAAGATTGCAGAACGGGCTTCAAAGCGGATTCTTGAGTTGAATTCGAATGATGCTGGTTACTATGTGCTTGTGTCAAATGTGTATGCATCTTTGGGGAAATGGGATCAAGTACAAAATGTACGGAAGTCAATGAAATCCAAAGGCCTCAAAAAGGACCGTGGTTGCAGTTGGATTGAGATTAGAAACAAGGTATATGTGTTTGGAACTGGGCAGGAACACATGGAGCAATATGAAGAAGTTTGGCTACTATTAGAAAAGCTCACTGATTTAATGGTTAAGGAAGGTTACATTGCTGATAAGAAGTTTGTTCTTCATGATGTTGAAGATGATGAAAAGATGGATATGCTTTGTGGGCACAGTGAGAGGCTTGCCTTAGCATTTGGATTGTTAAACACAAACCCTGGTACCCCGTTACAGATAATGAAAAATCTTAGGGTTTGTGGTGATTGCCATACTGTGACCAAGTATATTTCAAAGATTACGCAGAGGGAATTCTTAGTTAGGGATGCTAATCGTTTTCATCTGTTCAAGGACGGGTCTTGTAGTTGTGGTGATTATTGGTGATAAGGGGGTCCTTATAACATAAAAGAGGACTAATGACAACACCCGTATCGAGTGGCTCACTGCAAAATTAAAGGCCGCAGAAGATGACCCGTGAGAGGAGTTTGGCTCAATCCTAAGGAGTGAGCATGAAGACTCTAACTGAAGCAGACGACTCAAGTTCCATTCCTAGCCATGACACCTAATAAACTTGTCTTTCGAAGCCTGGCATTGGGGTGCATTGCCTCTAGGAATAAACTACAATGTCGTCATCTTGTGCCCAAAAGTGCATGATTGATAAAGAGTTCAACTATTCTGCTCTTATTTCTTCTATTGATGAACAAAGTTACAAGTATAGGAGTCATGAGTTGTTGAGTTTGAATGCTACAAACAAAACAAATTCTTCTAATAATTTACATCATACCTTGCAGTTGAAGTTGAACCTCTAGCAGTTTCCAACCAATAACCGTTTCCTCTTGTCAAAAGCTCATTAGACGTTGGAAACGGGTGTTCTTACGGATTTCTTCTTTTCATCTGTTTGTCAAATTGGTTTTACTTCGAGGCATCTATCTTCATTTTGATCTGTTTGTCAAATTGGTTTTGCCCTAAGGCATATATCTTCAGCGACTACAGTTCAATTTCCATGCATGTGCTTTGTACCGGAGAATTTCATCAACGTTCCTGCTGTGTCCATTCAACAGTTTCACCAAGAGATCTTCCCTTCATTTTCACAGAATGAATCTGGCAGCAAAATTCGCTCAATTCTCTTGAAAAGCAACAATACTCAAAAATCATGGGCATCGAAAGCAAAAAGTGCTTTGGATCAGTTGAAGAAGTAGGTAGATTGAAGAACGTCTTTTAGATCAAAGTCTCCGCGCTCCGGTAACGGAGGAAAAGTTGATGTGGGGAAGGCTTGCTGGAAGCTCTCCAACAACTGTGCATTTGCAGAGCCATTACTTAACATAATGATTTTGACAATATGGTGAAACAATGATGAAATAGAAGTGATAGTCAGTGATGACATTACTAAGAAGTATTTTAAAAGAAAATAAAAACACTACCTTTTCCAATATAGGCTGTTCGTAGAGCTCAACAAATTTTTCCCGGAGTATTTTGTTCATTGTGTCAACATCACATGCATGAGTCCAGTATGAATCATGAACTCCTGTAAGTAAACCACAAGTGAAATAGTAAGAGCATTGACAGTGACTACAATTGCACACTAGAACTCAAAGTCTCAAACTACGACAACTCAACACCACAAACCAAGGGTGTTAAGGACCTGAGATAGCCTAGTTTGAATTCTATAGTTTGCTATTGTAGCCATTTTATGAATTTCCAACAAGTAGTGTTATGTATCTGGATAATGTTGAGCAAAAAAAAAAAAAAAAAAAAAAAAAAAACCTAAGACCTACCTGCAAAGTTCAAACCTGCCCTTTTACAGGCAACTGCAGTCATCATCATATGAGACCCATCAAGGGAATGAATAAAATTTGGTGGAAAAGCTGTTCTTTGTCGTTTAACCAAGACCTGCATCAGGCAAAAGGGTAAAGATTGAAATCTCAGGTTTTGTAATGTTAAAGCAGTATAATCAATGGTTACCACAAGATTTATCTGATAAGGGCAAAGAAAACATAAAGAACAGGCATACACTAAGATAAATGAGACAATACTTACCACATAAGAAAAGCATCCATGGCATATATACAAATATACAGTTCTATTTCTATAGCTTGACTTATAACCCAAATAGACAATACTTATATTGGGAATATACATGAGTTTTAGGATATATTCATGACTAGATTAAGCATGGATATTGATGTGATTTAAGCAGTCTAGCTTGTATACCAGTGCGACCTTTGGAAAAAGAAAAAATAATAAAAATAATATATATATATATATGTACATATTCAAAATGATTTATAATATAGACGTGTATATATAAGGTTCCAACACATAAAAATGAGAATTAAGGGGAAAAAAAAAAAGGAAAAAAAAAAACAAAGGAAGAAGACCTTGCTAGTCTCGCGCTGTAGTGTAAGAATCTGAAGGGATGTTTTGATCTGCAGCAATTTGACAAAAATCAAAGAATGATTATGTCTATACTTAAAGTAAATAATTTGTTTAGAACATGAAAGACGTTATTTTTTCCCAGGCGCTTAGTTTTTGTAGAAAACGTACAAAATGCCTTCCTATTTTGCGATAGGGCTGCACCACAGGGAGTCCAAGAGGAGTTGTCCACTGTACAGGTTGATTTTCTAAAGCAATCACCTGTAATGTCCAGAATCGAAGATGGAGCATAAAACACTTACAGTTCATGCATGCAATACAACACTACCTAAAAAATGTTTGATCACATGATTTTATGTTTATAAAAAATAACACAACAATCGGAAGTTCTTGAAGAGCCACTTTTGCAAAAACCAAATTATATTTTTAAGAGTTCCTAATTTCTCCATAAGCATACATTGGAAATTCTGGTTACTAGTGATCAATTGCACAGAAAAATCTTTGAAAAAGCCAAAGGAGGGTTGAAAGAAAAGGCTTGATCATCCCTCGAAGATAATCAATGTAAATTGGATTCTTGGTGGTGTAAATCAATGGCATCCTACTAGATAATCCAAATCTTAACTTACAACAAACATAATCATTTAATGGAGATAATTAATAGAAGTACAGGAGATGAATCAGTCTTTCAACAGTTTAATTGCATCATTAGAACAATTTACAAGTAAAAGAAAAGCACCTTCACACAATCACCAAGCCAGCTCATGATGCCTCGCGCACCTTGGAACATCTCCCCCAAGGCAGACAAAGTGATCTATATGTAAAAGAGAAACCCATCAATTAACCAGACTTCATTTGCGAATTAGCAAGTTGCTACGTTGCTTTATTAGGAACTGATATTATATTAGCAGTTGTTGAGTTCAGTTACATAAGGATACATTTAATTACAATTACAATTAGGGCCTTGCTTGATGTTGCAAGTAAGGGATAGGTGTAGAGACATAATCATTCCAATGTTCATTATTCTTTGATTTCAGTTTATTAAGTAGATTTAATAGAATTTTCTAGATTTTAGTTTGCTACCTTTGTGTGATTCTTTTCGTTGAGATTATGCTGCATCAATTGAGAAAACAACTTATTACATTTAAACGAAAAAACCCATTTTCTAAGAAAATTTTAAAATTAATTTGAAGTTTGGCTTTGCAACCACTTGGTCCTCGTCCATGTGTACCCAAGTTAGAACTGTCCAAATAATTGTATTTGAAAAAATGAATACTGAACCAAAGACAGACTAATGCATTCTTACTTTTGCTGCATAACAGGATGCACCAAACAGATCTGTATCATCTGCAATGGCACCACGCTCCTTCAGCCTCCTCTTAATCTGCTCACGTGCCCCAATGTAAGTGACACCGTAAACTGATGTCATGACTGTTTGCTTAACTAGTTTCCTGTCCACCTGAACAATAAATCCCATTATCCGAGTCAACTTTCAAATTTTAACAGAAAAAAAAAAAAAAAAATTGCATAAGAGCACCCAAGATCACGTTAAGTCACTAGTCCAGAGTAAAATTTGAGTTCAACAGTTACAGGCTATGAACATTGTAAATTTTTCTTTTTTCTTTTTTTTAGTGACGGTAAAATAAAAGCACATTGAATATAACAAATTAACCTGATTGATTATAAGTCTAGCTCGCAATGCATTTGAATTAGCACAAGGCTCTTTCAGTGCATCTTTCTGCACGATCTCAAGAACTCTGCATTGCAAACATCATATTTCCAGTATTAGCTCCTCAAAGATCTTCAATATCCAGAATTGCACTGCACATGGGCCACTACCTTATCCAGACCACGTTTCCTTCCCGTCAAGTTTCACCAAAGTTAAGACAGAATGTTAGAAAATTGCTTATACCTGTCTCTTGCTTTTCTTGATAAATAATCATTTTCTACATTACCCCGTATAGTTTATTTATGATGCCTAACAAATTTCAGTTTACCCTCATCAACTCCAACTGCCATCTGCAAACCATCCTTTTTTTCTCACATCTCCTAAATGAGCAGATACATTTTTGGGATAGGCCTTTAGCTTTCTGTTATATTGATCAAGGTCCATTATTCATAGAATGATACATCTGTTACTTTCACCAGAGTTGTCAAAATGAAAAAGTGGAGCTAAGCAATAAGCCTTTATAAGGTATGGCCTAGGCGTGTCTAAGATGTACTATAAAATATACTATTTAGAGGCCATTGAAGAATTACTTATTTATTTATTGGTCTCTCAATCCATATATGTTTGTGTGTGTGTAAAGTAGATAATATATTAAATAAATAATATTTTATTTTATAATATATTTTTTACAAAATTTCGAGTTTAAAATAACATTTTTTAAGCCCTCCAAAAACAATACGAACACCCCCTGTAGTGGTAGGTCATCCACGTAGGTGCTCAAGAAAGATGGGTATAGGCAACGCCAAGGTGACGTCTTGAAAACAGACTTTCACCACAATACATACAATAATATAACTTTCTATAATATATACTTACAAATGGTTTAAAATTCTAAATTACTTGTGAAGTTGTGCACATTATCCCAAAAAGATAAATTTGCATATTGATAAGTAGATTTTTTAGGTATGTTTTATATTACATTATATTATACTTCATGTAGTTTTTCTTAATTTTTTTTATGTTACTTAAGGTAAATATATTTATTATTTTAACACTTAGCTCATGATTGATTTTTGAAGGTTTTAAGATGGTTTTGAAGTACTTAGACAGTGATGAATAATCGACCAAGAAAAAGAGAGGAGAAACAATCCAAGAATGTGTAAGTAGATGAGCAAATTAGGTGGAAAAGGACTTGAAACAAGATTCTAATGCGTAGAGATAAAATAAGGATGAAGACAAGAGTTAAATTATGATCTAACTTCCTTGAACATCATATCAATAAATAAAAGAAATTAGCAGTGGTTGCATTAGACAAGTGTCTGCTTATGTACAAGAGAGTTGTATTAATTATGCGGTGGCACATATACAAAATCCAGCCCCCTTAGAGACTAAAAGTACATCACTTTAGGTTTTTAGGAAGCAAGTTAGCAAGGAAAACTATAGAGAAGAAGAGGCAACTGAAGCACTGAAGTGAAAGGAACCTACATGAGAACAATGCAAAGAAGCTATTATCAAATTGAATGGGTTCATGCTAATTCTATTTCCTCCCTCCATTTTTTATATTTAATTCTCTTACTCTTTTTATGTTGAACCTAATTTATTTTAAGTCTTTAAAAATAGTTATCATGTAGATTTCTTATCTAAGATTTCAATTGGAACTCATACAAATCTGGGAGTTTACATTTAATTTAAGATTTTAATTGATAATTTAGGGTTGTTTATTAAAGCATGTTCTTGTTGCTTCTAATTAATTGGAAGCTTGTTAGATGATTTAATCTAGATGACCTTGAAAAAAGATTTTGGATTCTGATCTGAATAAAATATATACAATGAAAAGAGGAAAGCAGAAAAAGCTGTTGAGTTCATGTAAGAAATATACTTATGTGACGAGTAACCATTAAAGAAAATTATTTTCATGAATCTTGTTTTAATCTAAAATTCATAGAAATGTAAAAATTCAATTAATCAAGGTATTTTACTTTATTGTTTGAAAGAGGCTTGTAGATAATTTTGGTTCTAGGTTAACAATTCTAATCAATTAACTAACTGAAAAATAATTAGATGAATCCATTTGAAATATGAGGGAATAATGGAAATTCTAGGTTTTATTAATTGATTGATTAAGTGGTTCAATTTTAATTTTTCTTTTTTGTTTTAAATTTCTTTAGTATATGACATTGAAATAGGAAAATTTTAATATCTAAAAAGAAATTAGTGTAAATCTCTAAGGGAAAGATACTTGTCCTCATCTTATATATTTGATTTTAATATTGTGCTTTTGCAATTATCTTGCAAACATGGTACAAACATTCCACACTTCACCAAAATTAGCCAAATTATTTCAATTTTCTGGGAGATAAAACCAGCATTCAAACAAATGGAAAAAATAAATAAATAATACTGAAATTTTAAAAAAAAATGACGAAATTTGGAAATTTTTGACAACTTCAATGAAATATAAGAAAAATAAAACATCATATTTACCGAATGAAGCAAAAAAGTCAATAAAAATTTTAACATTTCTATGGGGATAGAGAATGAAGGAGAGTTATGAAACAGTTTACATCAAACCTTTCAAGTTGTTTAAAAAAAAAACATATTTCAAATGATTATCTTATATTTTTATATATGTTAAAAATATCCACTTATATTTGCTTCATCAATTTTAATAGTAAATGCAAATACTTTAGCATCTATATAAAAATTCTTTAAACTCTTCCAAGTTAGCAAATCTTTAAAAAAATTCTCAAAACTTCTCAAACTTCTCTAAATTAATTATGAAATTTTTTAAAGGTCAAAGTTTAGAGCAAAATTTAAGCTTCAAACTTTGCTTGCAACACATTTACATAATTACAATAGAACGCGGTAAACCCAACTCTACCAAGATCAATTTCAAGGATTACGCCCAATCAATCAAGTGTTTTAATAATTTTAGCACATTTTGAAAGCTTCAGTTTCAAGTCTCTTATGTCCATGTTTTGCCCCTTTGTTATGCATATGGTACCTTTACAATTTCTCATTTTGATAGAAATCTTGTTTCAGTTGCTGCACAATTAATAATTCAAAAATACTCAAAAACAAAAATGAGAGCATGTAAACTGTGTTTGAAGCATAATTTCACATGTTAAAGAATAATAACTCACCTAGCAGCTATTCCAGAATAAACATCACCAGGCTTCTCTCCATCCACCAAATTCACAGCAGTTGCTCCCAACTGAAAATAAATCAATAAAGAATCAATGGCAGAATAAACAATAGAGCAGATAAGCAAAATTCAAACCACGTGGTATAAACTTAATATTAAATCATACTAACATGGCCTTGATTAAAAATAAATAAATAAAGAAACAGCTTGTTGTATTTCATTTCTTTCTTTCTCGGCCAACAGTATAAATCCAGTAGGTGTTTAAGCCAATCTAACCAAGCAAACCAAACCAAACCCGACAGGTTGGATTGGGTTGGGTTGAAAAATCTCAACCTGAATTAGTTTAGGCTGGGCCATGGGGTGGAAGCATAAAAAATCAGCCCAACCAAAACCAAAACAATTTCTAATTCTAAAATCCCCTTCCCCTCCCATTTTACATGAAGATTCATTGGCATTTGGAAGTGTCTCAAATTCGTAGATCTTTTAATTTATTAGCAACTTAATGGTACTTCGAATTGTCTTAAATTGAAATCTGTGGAACTTCTTTATAAAACTCTTTTTTAATTTTATTTGTGAAATCATAATACAATGATGGATGAATGCAGTTTTATTTTAAAAAAATCAATATTTATTGTTAATTTGAAATAGTTACAAATTTTAGAAGTTGACAAGGTCATATTTGCATTTGGAACTAAAAAATTACATGCTGTATGTGTATTTACTGGTATAATTTAATAACTTTCCTTATTCTCAACCCGAAAAACCAATCTGAACTAGAAGGTTGGGTTGAGATGGATTGAGGGATGGTTTGGTTTGCATTGGCTTCTTGTTTTTTCAACTCAAACTACTTTTGGTTGGGTTGGGATTTGGCACCAACCCAACCCGTTACACCTCTAAAATCCAAACATAAAAGAAGTTCACGAATAAAAGCACCATACAACTAGGTTATCCATTAATGTCATGAGCTTAAAGAAATAAGCCCTACCTAAAGGAAAATTGTCTTATCATGAATTCACGAATTAGAATAGTTTCTACTTTGCAAAGTTGCTCTCACTCTCTCATGAAGGAGATGGTACTAGACAAATTTCTTGAGTGTTTTTTCAATTCCCATGATCATCTAAAGCCCTACATATTAATCTTAAGAGTAAATTTACTCGTATGAATAGTTCAACTTGTTGCTTATCCAGAACATTCCTCTTCATAAATTCTCAAGATTTTCTCTAGCAAGTTTTTTTCTTCATTTCTTCCTAAGGAAATTTACCTAGGAAGCCATCAAACATAAATTAAAGGCACTAAGAAAACGTTCTCTTGTTTTGTCAAATAATAGATACTTATAAAAGAAGTGGGTGATTATTTATAGTTGGTTGCTCACTTTTAGGAACATATCATATAATTATGATAGTATACATAAAATACTTATAAATAGCTAAAAGTGAAAGCAAAGGGTCATTACCTTGTCTCTTCCGAGAGCAGCATAGTGTTGTAAACCATTACATGAGCCATCCTAGAAGAAGGACACAAACAAAATCTTGGATCAATATTCCCCAGTGGAACTATTAGGACTCTTGCATGTGCTGAGGTGAGATTACATGTCCATCCCTTTTCAGTTGAGCATAAATTAGAATATGTTTTTATATTGTTTCCACCTTTGGTTTTTTCTTCAAGTCAAAATATTTAAAATAAAATAAAAGATCATTGCTACGGAAAGATAATTATATAAGAAATGTTTACCTTGAGGGGTAACATTATATAGATATAGGGTTATGAGGGAGGAAATAAAGAACTAAATGTTCTTTCCAGTGGTAGAGGCAATTTGCATGGAATAAACTTGAACAAATTCCTTTTCACAGCTTTTAATTGGTATGCTCGTTTAATTTAGGTTTATGACTAGCTGGCCAAAGCATTTTTTTTTTCAATGAATAATCAGATGTAGTCTAGTCACAAGCCAACAGAAACCCATCGACTGATCCTCGAAACAGGAAACCGGCTATTAGTTTCCATTTCAGAAAAATTATAAATGAATTGTATTATTTTCATACTAACATTGGTACAATAAAAGATAGTTGTTTTAGAATAGAGGTTTGTCTAGAAAAGCCTGAAATCTCAGAAGCAATGTATGTCCACAATCCACATCAAGGTGATAATACCTGATGTATAGGCAAATGTGAGATTGCAGTATCAGGGGAAGAGCTTCTTAATGCTTCGCTGATATTAATGCAAGCTGCCAAGCACTGAAATGGATCTTCTGCATCCAACCACCAGCGCCTGCCTTCAAGCGGTCTATCTGCAGAATCAAATATATCATCCAGGTGGTTTTCAGTAAATGTTATTCGACCCTCATAAGATAGCTTGTCCACTCCTCCACCGTATAAATTTGCTATATGAATCTTCAACCATCGTAAGCCCGACTTTCCCAGAGGACGTCCTTCTGCAAATTCAAGGATCCCTCGGCATAAATCAGAACCAAGGTGGTTTAAATATGGATGCATAGGATAAGCACGACCACGGAAGTCAAGGTTGTGTGGATAGAAGAAGCCATCTTCATCTTTCAATCTCCGGGCTACCTGTTAACCAACTAAAAAGAGAATTAGCATAGACTACAATTGAGATCTCATTATGACTATTGAAAGACAATAAAAATAACATAAGATGAAAAAAAAAACTCCTTACAGCAAGTTTAAGTTCTATATCACACCGTTGGGAATGCCTTTCACTGTTCTCTTTCTTTGCAAGTTTAACTTTCCATTTCCATTTCCTCAGTTCAGCTTCATCTTCTGTGTCGGGTTTCTCTGGGATAGGAACCTTTAAGGCAAGAAAAATTGATCAACAGTTAAAAAGACTTATGGCAAATCAATCAAACACCATCAATGTAGAATTGGAGTTTCATTAAATGATAAAGGAAAAAGGAAAAAATTTAGTCTGCTAAAAAAGCACATGATTAAATTACTGGAGTCATACAAATGTGACTTACATCTTCACGGTCAACCAGACCAGCAAGACCCCCTCCAATGGTCCAAATTCTTTCAATGACACCAAGAATTCGTTTATTAACCCTCCATTTGGTACTGCCAAGAGTGTCTAGGGCCTAGACGAAAAAAAACCAAGCATAATTCACAGTAATAGAACACAACCACCAAAAAAAATGCCATGCATTCTCAAGTAATACAAGAATCCAAAATTATCAAACCTCAAAAACTGTAGATAACTGCTTTAGCGGAGCTCTTTTAACTGCTTCGCGCTGTTGTCTCACTCCATGTGTGCGCATAATATAAGATGGTAGAAAGAAGTATGCCCCTTGGTCATAACTGCCACAAGGTACAAATACAAGTCATGAAACACACAAACCCACACACACACACGTAGAGACAGAGAGAGAGAGTAAGTGAGGGTCTTAAAAATCTAAATGCCAGGTCAAACACCCTTCTACAGAAATTAATGCCTAATTAAACATCATTAATACCAATGGGTCAATATTGCAAGAGTTGAGTTCTTCAACTTATTATGGAATATCTAGGAGCATCTGTTCAGAGACATCCGATAAAATTGGAAAAAGATGAAATATCTAGGAGCTTACTTGATACTAATTAGAGCCCTGCTACCAATTAAAACTTTAACATACAAACAAATAAGATTTTAAAACATATGGAAACACTTACATACCCTGTCCATTTGACTGGAGGAACAAGCATTGGCATGTAAGGGATCACCATGTGTCTCACCTATTAGAAAAGAATATTATTTTATCCATGTGAGCATTAATGCAAAGTTCCAAACCATTCATGAGAAACTATTCTACAGAAGAAAGTTTTTCAATTGTCCCTTATCCCGCCAACCTAAAAGATACAAAGATTTCAATAGCAAAATAAGGCAAAATACTAAAATTTCACCAAATAGGATGTCGTGCACATACAGATCTGTCTAGCCCTTTTCTTACTAATGGGTCACATTCAATAACTCCATATCTTCTAGTTGAATTCCTGTTGAAAGAAAAGTCAAATAAACTATGCTTAATATTCACCCAAAAATGGAAGGAGAAAATTTCAGATTACCATAGCTGAAATTAGATAAGTAGGAAGAAATAGATCCCATTTAAGAAAAACTTTTTAAACGAAATAAAAATAAAGATATGTTACTTTGCTTCTTTGGAGACAATCACAAGAGAGTGCCTAAATGCAGGACGTATATCAGGTGGACCATCTGGCATCTGATCAACTGGTGGTTGTATATAAGCCGTTTGCAATAGCAAGTCTAGCAGATGAGTTCCAACCTAAAATAAATACCGTCTTTTATAAGTATACAAATACATTAAAGAAAGCAGAGATTCTCCAGATATCTTCTATGTATTCCAAACCTTAATCCGAGCATCTTGGCCCCAAGGCTTCAAGTCTTGCTGTCTCTTCAATATCTGCCTCACTTGATAAAGCCTTTGCTTTTTCATCAAATCAGTAACCCTTTTTCTTAGTCTTTCTTTTTCCTTTGCATCAGCATCTAAACCACTCCCATCATTGATCATGCCTTTCTCAGTTTTTTTCTTTGTTTTCTCCAAGAACTTGTATATCCTGACCTGTAACAATCCAGGGATGTCTATAGATTAGCACTGAAATTAAACAATGGGAGATTGAGATAATTGAGGAATTCAAACTTCTGTTCCTATGTATGATATATTTTTGTTAGATAACTAAAAGCAACTTTATTAGCAAGAAATTGAAAAAAAAAAACATGGGCACGTGAAACTCAAACACCAACCAAAATTCTCTCTATTGGGGGCCTATTTACTACAGTTAAGAGTCTCTTTAGGAGATAGAAGGAAGAGCTAGCCTCAGGGCATTTTTTTTTTCTAATATCCCGTGCTCTCCGCTCCACATATCTCCAAACAAACACAACGATTATAATAATAATGCTACACTTGATGAATTTTTTTTAATTTTGTTTTTAAATAATAGAAACAAAACAATCACTAGGAGAAAAAAATCACAAAGCAGTCTCTCCAATGTCAAGGGTATGGCTGCGTACATCAACCATTATAGACCATACAACAGCCAGAATCTCATGGACTTGGTATGTCTTTTTAGTAGAAGAAGATTAATAAAATAAGCACTAAGTAAAGCACAAGGCAGTGATATTAATTAAACATTAGAAGAATCAAACCTATACTGATCAAAATTAAGCATTTGATATTTTCACTTCAACTCAAATGAAAAACACAGGGTTAGAAAGCTCAATCCTTCTCACCTCCTGCTCAATGGCTTCACCGATTTGACAAGAGGCATGGATCACCCTTGCTCTTCCATGTTCCCCTCCTGTCATCAACAAGCCCATTAACTTATGCATTGTAATAACCGACATCATTTCTGCCGGTAGCTGATCAAAGTATGGAGCATACGCTGCTCTATTCTTCCCTTTTCTACACAATTCTTGCTCCGTGGCAATTCTATTACACAGAGGCTCAAACCAACCAAGGAACAACAGCTTCATGTAAGGTAAATTAGGAGCAAGCTTATTCTCACACATATCAGCTAGTAGTTCCTTGTATTCCCTTGCTGCCTGTTCCCAAGCCTCTGTTTCAATCTTCACTTGCCTCCTCCGAAGCGATGCATACTTTGACCTCGTCATTCCCTCCACAAATGTCCTATTGTTACCTCGTTCAAGCTTAAAATCTTCTTCTTTCTTCATCATTTCCTCCAAAATACCTTGAATTTCATCAATTGCAGACTCATCTTCCTCTGTATCTGCTGATATAGCTTCAACAGAAGTAGCAAAGCCCTTCGCATGATTCATAAGTAAAGATGAACTAGTTAGGCTTCCAAAACAGTGGGTCGTTAGCATTTGGATACCGAATTCAATGTTTCTAGGAAGACCCATTTCAAAATAACCAAATGGGCATCTGAAAGTCCTTAAATTGGGACATTTCACGGCTTCCTGAGCGAACAATGGCTCTAAATTTCTAAAAAAAGGTGTGTCAGCATGGCAATTGTTAACATGGGTTTTGGTCTCAAAAGGAGTGGGTTTCTCTGGGATAACGGAATTTTGGGAAGAACCCAAAAAATTACAAGGGTTTAAGGAGGTAGAGAAAGTACTGGAGTACCTCGGCTTCCATGAAATTGCTTGTTTGGAAACGCTCCTCCACATTTGAGAGGTGAATTTCTAGCTATAGTTGAAGAAGAAAATCGAAATTGCTGCTGTGCTGTTCGTCAGTACTGAACAGAATCTAAGAGCAACAGCTAAAGGATTCGAGAGATTATCGAAGTAAAAACAGTGAAAAATAAACAACTTAGCCATCAAAAAAAAAAAAAAAAACATGAAGTCTTAAAAAGGAGGTTGCGCGGGTTCACTGATTCATTACACTATGCTTTTCATTGCAGGAATAGGACGAGAAAGATGAGACGACGACCATCGGAATTGATGGGGACTCTGCATTCGAAGGTGCAGGGAACACTGCTGCGGTGACACGTTGGCCATTCTTCCTCCTTTCAAGTAATACTAAAATCGAAGGACAAACTATGCACGTGCAATCTTGAAAAATAAAATAACATTAAATATCAAATATTATAATTTATATTTTTAATTATTGAAGTACATATTTTAATATAAATATTTTTTTGTTAAGCACACGTTTAGGGTACCTGACGTTTAGTCCCGTAATTTTGAAAAAGAAATGTGAAAAGAATTTATTAATACAAAAGGTCATAACATACCTTATCATATCATAAACAAGTATAACTCATATATTATAAATTTAAATCTAATTTATATCAAATTTATAAACGCAAACTAAATTTATTTGTTAATCGTGTCATAATCATGTACCTACATATAACTTATTTAACCTTTTACAATTAATTTTTAAAAATATTTTTAAAAAATAAAACAATGAAATAAAGAAAAATAATAAAGAAATAGATAAACAAACAAAAATATTAGAGAAAACTTCATTAAGAAAGAAAAAAACTTATAAAACGCCAAATCCTTGGGTAGTGTTAGTCTACTTAAGACTTGAATCAACTACTAAAGGATAAATTTAATTTAAAATATCAAAATGAGAGTAGAGATGAGATGGTCTCCTAGTACCTCCTTTGAATAACTAATTTGTTGTATAAAAAAATAAAAAATAAAACTATGTTTTACATGTAATTGAAGATTCCATGCCCCTCCCCCCAAATTTTTTCATAAAACCGACTTTAAAAATCAAGCACCATTCCAATACAAAAGATTTAAAAATTAAAAAAAAAATCATATGTATTATGTTTCATTTGCGAGTGAAATCTTATGCTAACAAAACATGTTCTATCAATGGTAATCATATTACATATAAATAATGCATACTATTATCTCATTTGAAACTTTCAAGCCCCATAGAACTTTAAGAAAGTTTTTGATTCGTACATGCTTTTTAATCAAAATGTTTTTTCACTTGTGCTCCGACACTTTGAACATATCACAAAAGAGCGTTTATGGTGAGCAAGTTTTTTGTGTTTTTTAGTTCATGATTACCTTGAATTTAAACCTCTCTTTTGAAGATCATCTGAATCCTAATTGTAGTAATCACTTGAAGTTCTTGGTGCATACTTTTCAAATCATCAAAAAAAGGAAAAAAAAAACCCTATCTCTCCTACTAGTTCTTGGAGTATATTCGTTAGTCGTGCACATTTCAATTTTTTAAACTTTATAAGATTGAATGTACTCAGTATAGAGTACTAATATTGAGAAGGAATTCATATAAAAATATTCAAAATACATGTATGTTGGTGGTGAGTGTACACCAGTAACAATTCGTCTTGAGCCCACAAGAGGAGAAGGCATAGCGAACTTGAGTTAGAATTCATAATTGGGATTAGAAATTCCAATTATAAATTATTTGTATCTTATTTCCTTTGCATTTAGACACTTCTACTTTATAGTATTGCCATTTTAATTACTATAGAAAGAGTTACTATAAATCTATCAAGTTTAATTCGCCTCCTCTTTGACATATAATTGGGGCCAACAACATATTCAACCTCAATCACCAATAATTTGGTGGATGTACTAGACATGAAGCCAACCATAGAGTTGAAAAGTACCTTGGAGAGTTTATTGAGTTTTGGAAGTCAAATAGATGAGTTTTTATTACATGGGGAGGCAAGACTGGTCACTTGCAAATTGCTTGTGCAACATGGTCAAAGCTATTTAAAGGAAAATGGGATGTTGGCCATGGGTTTGAAAACATTTAGAATTGTTAGCAAAGCAAGGGGTGGAAGTATTAATGAATTCAAACTCTTGCTAGAACAATTACTTGGAGCAAAGTTATGTAACTTGTATATATATTCTTATGCTAGCATTATTTTTTTTTTTTAAATGTCTTAATAATTAATATGAAAATGTTATGAAATTTATGCACATTTCTAAAATATCACAGTGTCAAAAGGTAAAAGAATTACATATGTAAAATATTTTTCTTTTATAATAATAATTATCCCAACACTTATTGATCTTTTTTAATGTATTTAACCTTATATTTGATAACGCTACATTCAATCTCTAAAAAATTATAGGGTAATTAAAAAAAATTAATTTTTTTAATCTCCAACGAAAATAGAAGTACATCATTTGTAAGAAATTGTAAAAAAAATTACTTTTTATTAGAGGCTAGAATTAAAATAGAAATAGAATTTAAATATGATAAAGTTGTAATCTAGATTATCATAGTACTTATCAATAGTAAACGACTGCAGAAACAATAACCGGCCGTAACAACAATAATCGACTGCAGCAACAGTACCCGATCGCTCTTTAGCCATCATCTCCAATATTTAAATAAGATAAATAGGTTATATATATGTTATATGAAATGTAAGTTGTAACAACAAGTTTGAAATAAAATAATAAAGCGAGAAATCAAATATTAAAAAATATATTGTCTCCCCCCAAAAATGGTATTAGAGCAATTTTAATCTCTCTTGGTTTTTCAGGCATTCAATTGGCCACTAAAACCGCCCCAGCCTACTTCCTTCTCTCTACATTTTTTCTGTTGTTTTTGTTTGTGCTTCAACTCACTACTGCCTATTGTCTATATTGCATGTCTCAGCTTACTACAGCTTCAACTCACTTCTTCTTCAACCATGCGGTCTGTATTGCGTGCCTCGCCCCATTAAGATGCAGTTCAGTGTTGTCGGCTCTGCCATTTCGCCCAGCTTCCTAGCATTCAATGTGGCCACTAGTTTTTGGTTTTGATTTGTCGTCGAATCTCATCTTGCCCACTACTCATCTGTTGGTCCTCACCATGTTTGCCACCATCGTTCTGATTCTCATTTTGTCGGATCTGTTGGTTTTCATCTTGCCTTTTGCAGTTGTAGTTGCTGCCCAAGCTCCATAGTCAAGAAGAAGAAGACTCTCAAAGACACACAAATAGATAAGAAACAAAAGGAAGTGGAGACCGTGGTGTTAAAAAAAAAAAGCAAAATAAAAGGTTGTGAGCAAAAGACAAAACAAGGGTTGAGCATAAGGCCAAAAACAAAAAAAATAAAATAAAATAAAATGAGGGGTTCAAGATTGTTGGAGAGGACAAAAATCAAAAGGTGCGTAGACTCAAGGTTATCAAGAAAGTTTAAAAAAAGAGAGAGTGGAACGTGTTGGAATAAAAACCTCTCTCTAAACTTTATTTGTCTCTATTGAACTGAATTGAATACATATTGAATTACTTAGGGTCTATTTATAGACACCTTTAGACACTTCTTCTAAACTCTAAATACTTTTAAACTAACTAGTAATCTCAATTAGAGATTAACTTGAACTACCTTGTTGGACATTATCCAAACTCCTAATAACACTAATTTGACTCAAATTAAAACACTCGTATCAGATAATCTAGATTACAATTCTAGTATTATTACAATTCTATCATCCCCCATAAGCTAGATTATCTGAATTACATTAAATTCTCCTCATAATTCAGATTTTGCACATACCCAATGTAGTCTTCAACTTAAAAAATGTCTCGATCTTTAAAAGCTTAGTAAACAAATCTGCAACTTGATCTATAGATCTGCAATAAACTAATTCAATTTCTTTCTGCTGTACCTGATCACGTAGGAAGTGATACCTCATATCAATATGTTTACATTGGCCATGAGTCACTGAATTCTTTGCCAAATCAATAGTTGACACATTATCAACATAAATGGGTGTAGGTCGATCAATAGACATATGAATCTGGTATAGAAGATTTCTCAACCAAATAGCTTGACAAGCACTGGAAGCAGCAGCAACATATTCAGCTTCACATGTAAACAATGCAACAATAGACTACTTCTTGGAAGACCATGAAAAAAGCAATAGAACCATGATAAAATGCATATCCATAAGTACTCTTTCTATCATCATGATCACCACCCCAATCACTGTCAAAATATCCAAAAAGAGTAGAATCAACAATGTTAGAATAGAATAAACCATGATCAAATGTACCCTTAATATAACGGAGGATACGTTTAGCTACAACAAGATGAGATTGATTGAGCGATTCCATGAATCGACTAATCAATCCAACTCCATATAAGATATCAGGTCGTGTGCAAGTCAAGTAACGCAAGTTCCCAACAATTTGTTTGAAGTATGTTGGATCAACTGGAGCTTCGTTAGATTTCTTTGATAACTTGGTACCAACTTCAACAGGTATGGAGGAAGGATTGCAATCAGACATATTAAACTTCTTCAGAATGTCCAGGGCATATCGATGCTAACTGATGGAGATGTCATCGTCACATTGGTCAACCTCAATGCCAAGAAAGTATGACATGAGGCCAATATCAGTCATCTCAAATTCTTCCATCATAGCCTTTTTGAATTCTCGAATCATTGTGACATCATTACCTGTAAAAACCAAATCATCAACATATCGGCAAACAATAAGCATGGTACCAGTAGAGGCATCAATGTTCACATATAAGGCATGTTCAGAACCACATTTTTGGAGACCAAAAGCATAAAAAGAACTGATCAATTATTTTGTTCCGTGCCCGAGGAACTTACTTTAAGCCATAGAAGTCTTTCTTCGACCTGTAGACTTTATCCTCAAAATCATGTTTCACATAACCTGGTGGCTGCTTCACATAAACTTCTTCATCTAAGTAACCATTCAGGAAGGCAGACTTCACATCGATCTGATGAATTTTGCACTGCTTTTGAGTAGCTATAGCAATCAGTAATTTCACAGTTTCAATGCGAGCAACAGGGGCAAATACTTCTTGATAATCAAAGCTAGGATTTTGTTCATAGCTTTTTACGACAAGTCGTGCTTTATAACGATCAATGTCACCATTTAGCTTCCGTTTGGTCTTAAAGACCCACTTAACATCAATTTGTTTATGACCTTGGGGAATGGTAACAAGCTCCCAAGTGTCATTCTTTTCAATAGACTGAATCTCTGAGTCCATGGTAGCAATCCAATTTTCTTCTTTCTTAGCTTCATTAACAGTGATTAGATTAGAATCAACAAACATGGCATAATGAACCAAGCTCCCATCATCATTAATAACATTATCATAATAGACTTCAAAGTCGTACATTTTGGCATGTGGCTGGATAGTACGCTGAGGTTTGCTACTAGAAACAACTCCATTATTATTATTAGTGCTCAAAGGAACACTAGTGGAGGTAAAAGCCTCATCATCAAAAGAGATAGCTTGAGTGGGCTGAATTGCATGGTGTACATCATCCCAATGCCAAGAATCATGTTCATCAAATAAGACATCTCTACTTACTAAGACTGCATTAGTTGTAGGATTATAAAGCTTGTAGCCACAAAACTTGCCACTCTTGTAACCAATGAAGATAGTCTTCATGCCTTTGTCATCTAACTTTCTTCTATTCTTATTAGAAACATGTACATATGCAATAGAACCAAAAACTCACAAGTGGGCAACATTTGGTTTGTAACCGCTCCAAGCTTCTTCAGGAGTGATATGAGAAAGGGCTTTTGTAGGGGATCTGTTAAGCAAATAAATAGAACAGGCAACAGCTTCAGCCCAAAAGGTGTGTGGAATACCTTTAGCTTTTTAACATACTGCGAGTCATATCCATGATTGTCCAGTTCTTTCGCTCAGCAACGCCATTGTGTTGTGGTGTATAAGGGGCGGTGATCTCATGTTTTATCCCATGAGCTGTGCAATAATCATTAAAGCCTGTAGAAGTATACTCACTACCACCATCAGTGCGAAACACCTTAATATGACGACCACTCTGCTTTTCAACAAGAGATTTAAATTTCTGAAAGCAATCAAAAGTGTCAGATTTATAAGCTAAAAAGTAGACCCAAATTTTTTTGCTGTAGTCATCAATAAAAGTGAGAAAATATTTGTTTCCTCCATTACTAGTAGGCTGCATGGGACCACACACATCAAAATGAATCACATCCAGAAGATTATTAGCACGCCAAGAAGATGACCTAGCAAATGGTTGGCGATGATGTTTGCCAAGAATACAGCCTTCACAGAACTGTTCTAAATGATTGACAACTGGTAGCCCTTTAAGCAGTTTCTTCTGGGCCAGAAGTTTCAAACTACTAAAGTTCAAGTGCCCGTATCTCAAATGCCACAACCATGACTCATCAGTAATAATAGTTTGAAAACATGGGTAAGTATCGTTCTGAATCTCTATTCTAAATAAACGATTCTTCAAGGAAAATTTAAGAATGATAGTACTTTCACTGTTGAGCATGGTTAAATGATTATCCTTCATCTGCACATGGTAGCCTTTCTCAAGTAGTTGCCCAATGCTGAGTAGATTGTTCTTCATATTTGGAACATAGAATACATCGGAGATG
Source organism: Tinospora cordifolia (assembly GCA_030144865.1). NCBI lineage: Eukaryota > Viridiplantae > Streptophyta > Magnoliopsida > Ranunculales > Menispermaceae > Tinospora > Tinospora cordifolia. The sequence continues at coordinate 11,786 of JAJIYU010001553.1, read as the reverse complement.
TACTAATGATCACAATTTTTCAGCTTGATTAAAATGCGGCCTTTTCCCATAACAAGAATCTTGCTATCATCAGCAAACTTGACCTCTATGCGGACGAATTCGTCTAAATCAACAAATAGATCACGTGTGCCACACATGTGATTAGTGCACCCAATATCAAGATACCAGAGATTTTTGGTGATGTTGCTATCTTGAACTGATGCAGTCAGCAGCAGGGTTTGAGTAGCAGGAACATCATGTGTCTGAACGAATGAAGCTTTTTCACTTGAATTGGGTGGTTGGCGATGCCAACACTCAGCTACATAGTGCCCAAATTTGCTGCATACATAACATTGAATTTTAGATTTATCATTACCTCAACCACGACTACCACCAGTGTCATGATTCTTATTTGAGTGCCTGTGACCTTGATTTTGGTGATGTTGTTGCCCTCTGCCACGTCTTCGACCACGACATCTGTGTTTTTGATTGCCCTCTACTGTAAGAATTGTTGAACTTGGAATTCCCTAAGTGTTTATCTGTATGAGAAGAGGCTTCAATCTTCAAGGCTTTTTCTATAGGCTTGTCTACACTTTTTTTTTTCATTCGCTGCTCATGAGCCTTTAACGAACCAGTCAACTCATCAACTGTTAATACAGATAGATTTTTAGATTCTTCAATGGCAACAGCGATATGCCCAAACTTCATAGTAAGGGATCGAAGTATTTTTTCAACTACAATCATATCTTCGACCCTTTTATCATAGCTCTTCATCTGATTAACCAAGACTTGTATTTAGTTAATATAAGTCTCAATAAACTCTGCATCTTCCATCTGAATCAGCTCGAATTGACGTCTTAGACTCTGAAGATGTATTTTTCTAACTTTATCTACACCTTTGTAGGACTTCTCTAAAGTATCTCATACTTCTTTTGTTGTAGCGGCTCCTGTACCTTTTCAAAAGTAAAACATCATCAAGGGTTTAGAGGATAAAATATAATGCCTTTTTATCATTTTTTCTATTTTTACGGACTATATCATGCTAATTAACTGGTACGTTCTCACCTGGATCAACAAACTCATTCTTTATAATATCCAATAATTCATGATATTCAAATAGAGTCTTCATTTACTTGTTCCATCGATCGTACTTTTTGCCATCAAAGGGAGTAAGCGATGGTTGATAAGAATTATTATTCAAGGCCATAATTGTTTATTTTTTTTCAACTGCAACCCCTTTTTTTAAAATTGTAGCCCCCTTCCTCTTTTAAATAATAATCATTCCCTTTTCTTTATTTTTTAATAATCACCTCTCCTTTTTTTTGTATTTTGCAACTCTTCTTTTTTTTAATTGACAGCAACCCCCTTTTTTTGTTTGCTCCGCGCGTCTTCTTCTTCTCTCTTCGTTCTTCTTTGCTGTTTCTGGTTTGCAGCAATGCAGAAGAAGTCGGGCAAGCGCACGGTGCAGACACAAGCAGAACCGAAACAGAATTGCCACTAGCGGAGACGAGATGATCAGGGAGCAACTGCCACAACAAGTAGCTAGTAGCCTGCGAGCAGGAACAATCAGCAACAACAGTCCGACGAACTTGACAGAGCGGCGGTGGCTGGTGAGATCGGACGGCGGCGAACAGAGAGGACTAACTAGCAGCACTCCAAATTCAACAAAGGAAAACGCACTAGCAGCAGCAACGAGCAAGCGAGGCGGAGCGAGGCGAGGCGCAGTAGCAGCACCAGCGAAACAGATCGAGCAGGAGCAGATCAATGAACACTGTGCAACCAAAACGAGAAAACAGAAAATCAAACTTTGCAAACAGTATCTCTGCAGATAGCAAAATGGTGGAAGTGCAGTAATGAGACAAAAATACCGTGCTCACCGTCATAAAACCGTTGTGCTGAAAATTTGCAGGTGCTTCTTCTTTTAACTTTCTTCTATTTTGGTCGGGCAGTAGTAACAGAGCACAATCAATTTTTTTTATTCCTTTTTTTTGGGTTTGCAGCAACCCATATTTTAGCAAGAACAGTGTCACAAACCAGCAATGGCGAACAACAACTAAATCGCAACAACAGATAATCGCGTAATAGCAACAAAACAAAACAATATTTTGTTCATTAGCGCACTAAAACATGGGCTTTGTTGTTTTATTTTGGTGGGCAGAAACATTAGCAGGAAACTGTCGACTGGAATCGATTTTCAACTCTTTGTGAATAGTATATTTAACTGTTGAATGTTGGAATAAAAATCTTTCTCTAAACTTTTTTTCTGTATCTACTGAACTGAATTGAATATATATTGAATTACTTAGGGTCTATTTATAGATGACACTTTTTCTAAACTCTAAAGACCTCTAAACTAACTGATACTCTTAATTAGAGATTAACTCGAACTACCTTGTTAGACATTATCCAATCTCCTAATAACACTAATTTGACTCAAACTAAAATACCTATATCAGATAATCTAAATTACAATTCTAATATTATTACAATTCTATCAGAACATGGATGAATTAAAAAATTGTAGAGCTTTAAACAAAAAGAAAAAACAGAAGGAAAATGAGAAAGAAAAGTCAAAAGAAAAATTGGAAAGGCAAAGGAGAAGGTCTCCGATTCAAAGCAAGATCAAACGAAGGATCAAACGCAACCAAAGACGCAAAGTTACAAGCATGGCATCTTTTGTGGCTGAGATAGACAAGGAGATAGCGCAAGAAATGTCAGAAGCTGTGAAGGAGAAAACAAACACCAATGGCGAGTGTTGGCTAGAGAACGCGATCAAAAGATCAGCAATAAGGGGACTAGTAGGTCAGACTAGCAGCACAAGAACATTGCGACAGTTTAAGACTAGAAGGAAGGAAGCCAAGTCTGCCCATAATGAAAAGCTAGGCTCAAGCATCTGAAACGATGTTGTAGAGTTTCTGAAAAAGAAGAAGAAGAAAACACAATGGTGCTTTGAAAAGTGGTTTGAGTACGGTGGTGCTTTGAAAACGATGGGGCCCATGGGGCTCAAAGAACTAACGATTGGCTTGATTACAGTGGTATTTTGAAAAATATAATTTCTAAAAAAAACTAAAAAAAAATGATGAATCACTAGGGCTGCTCATGGCTATTCGATCACATCAATTGACTTGCTATAATAAGAATATTACTGGAAGACCTTCATAATTGTATACAAAAGAAAATGACAAGGATTTCATATCTACCTCAAAAAGGAAGAGGTTTGTTCCTCCTTAAAGAAGGAAAGGAGAAAAAAGAGGAAAAGAATGGGGTGTGTTTCTCCTCAAAGAAGAGGAGAAGAAGAAAGAAAAGAATGTTGGTGTGTTTCTCCTTAAAGAGGGGAACGAGAATAAGAAGAAAAAACATGTGGAAGACTTCGAGTTCAAGAAGAAGACTCGAAGGAAAAAAAAAGTTGGTCAAAAGCAAAGATGACTAACAAACTGTGCGAATACAGTTTGCAAGTAACAACAACTGTTATACCTTCAAAGAATTCTATTAGTTGTGTGCAAAATGTAAATTATAAGAAAAAAATTAATGTAATTTAGATGATCTAGATTATGGGGATGATAAAGTTATAATTTAGATTATCACAGTAGTTACCAACAATAATAGGCCACAGCAATAGCATCCGATCGTTCATCAGTCGTCATCTCCAATATTTAAATAAGATAAATAAGCTATATATATGTTATATGAAATGTAAGTTGTAATAACAAGTTCAAAGTGAAATAAAAGTGAGAAAGAAAATTTAAAAGAAAATATTATTTCCCTCCAACAAAATAGGGTTACTAAATGAGCCCTAGATCTCTTAGTTTTAACGCAAAAAAAAATTAATATTCTCTTAAAAGAATTCGATGTCTTGTTTTATCATCTTCAAATGGGGATTTTTTTTTTTAATTCATCCATAACAACATACAATAACAATATGGAAAAGGAAAAAAAAACAAATATTAAAGTTATCAAGGATTTGTTAATTCTTTCCAACCATTAACACCTCAATATTCAAATTAAACTAACTATTTTAAACAAATACATATCACACTAACGATTTTAAACAAATTAAGTGAAAAAATACTCGCATCTCATTAAGTAAAAAAAGAATACAAAAGAAAAATAACGTTTAATTTTTTTTGTTCAAACCATTACAAATTTGGCGAGCTTTCATGAAAAGTAAAATATATATTATTAAAAAATAAGAAATGCTAATAGTTATGCATCATTTTTAACTTCAGTTACAATATAACAACAGAATTTTTCATATTTAACTAGCTAAAAAAATATGACTTGAAATAATTAAAAGCATTGTTAAAGTTATACTTTTAGTTAACTTTAATACATAAGACTAAAAAAAATCAAAATCAAAATTAAAATTTAGAACTAAGATAAAAAATCACACGCATGTTTCTCAAAATTTATTTAGGAAGATTAATTTGAAAATAATTTGTGAATATATAAAACAAGACAATAGATTTTATATAATATGGGTATAAGATTAATAGTAGTTAGCACTAAAAAATAAAATAAAATAAAATAAATCCTACTCATATATATATATATATATATATATATATATATGTATATGTATATGCAAATGTAAGTAAAAAATCATGAACATAGGTATTTCTGTGTAACACCCCGCCTCCAAGTCCCGTCTTCCACGTCATCTGACGGTTCAACTCTCTTTGATAAAAAATCTTGGGATGTCCGAGAGACGGGCTCGTGCTATATTTTCTTCTTCTTGGATCCAAATCCATTAGGGTTCTTGTGTATATTAGTCTATGTACAAAATGACATCATGGTAAACAAGATTCTTCATTTATTCATTCAAAAATTTTGAGTACAATAATCCATAACAACGAAAAATAAATTTAAAGTTGAAATACATGATTTAGCTTAGGCCGATGCGCCCTACATTGAAATAAATAAAATTTTTAATAGATAAATCTTCTCGTAAGCTGATTAATTCCCTGAGATGTGAAAAAATAGGGCGGTGAGCTAAAAAGCTCAGTGAATCATTTCATCTATTTAATCCATTATTTCAACCAAACAATGCAAGCATATCAAACATGTTCAGAGATTAATTCAATTCAACCAATATATTAATTCAGTCGTAATTTAGACCGAACAGGAATAACCTCTATGCTCCAGATCTAAGGAGAGAGATCAATTCTGAAACTCAAACTCATCTCTAGTGGGATCATTCTTGAAACCCGTTCCATTCTGGTGTCAATATTGATAGTCAGGTCCAATTCTACATGGAACACAGAAAGTCACCCGTATCGGTACGTGGTTGAAATCTTATTTAATCTTATTTTTTGTGTGCAAAAGCATAGTAAATAAATATTTTAACAGTAATTAAACATACCAACTAATATAACATCTTAAATCAACAAAAGCATAGATTTTCGATTTCTGATGTAGAAAATCATACGAGACGCAACTACAGAGCATACTCTCTCAAACAGGAAAAACAACTTTCGATTTCTGATGTAAAAGATCGTACGAAACGCAACTACAGAACATACTCTCTTAGTCATGAGCAACATGATAATTGAATGACACAAATGCAAAGAATAAAATCAAACTAACAAACAAGCAAGTATTATCTAAATCAAAATAATAAATTAAAAGAAAGGAAAGAAACTCACATCGAGATCGCTTCCTAAATTCTTTATAGCACTTCGTTGCTACTACTTCGCGAACTATTTAGAATAGTTCAAGTAAAGAAGAACTAGAACTAAGGTTGTCAAGAAGGAGGCAAAGAGAGAGAGCAAAGGAAATTTTCAACTCTTGTCTTTGAGATGAATGAAATGGGTGGAGTAGGGGGTTTATATAGGGCCCTCTTCCAACTAGTATTTCTATCTTTCCAATGTGAGACTATCATTTCCTACATATGCATTTCTTAACATCACACCAAATGAGATATTTCATTCATGAATGCATTTCCTTTACCCATATACTTCTCTATGTATATTACTATCATACTAAATAAAATATTATTTTTACGAGTGTATCTACTTAATACTTTATACACATATTTTTCTATATTAATATCATACTAAAAATATTATTTTCTTATTCAAATAGAAAAGCGTATATTTACCCAACAATTCTATATGTATAATATTAATCAATGCATATCCCTTTATACTTCTATGCTAACTAATTAATTGCATATCAATGACAAATATATATGTATACGTATATAAATATAAACGTATATGTGCTAATAAAATGTGTTTTAAACTCAAATTTTGATTATTACTTCATTAAAATTTCAAGTATTACATTCTGCATTTTAATGACTTCTATGACTTATATTCTGTGGTTAATGCAAGGGATAAATGCATTTTCAACTAAATAATTTAATTACGTCCTTTTTTTAAATCAATTTTTGCAATTTGAAAAACTGTATTTGTTTTATTTAATTGAGATTACGCTATTTGACTTAAAAACTAACATAATCTAACTCAAATTTTTATTTGACTCCAATTTTCTAGGTCCTATCGGTCATATGGTCAAGTGAGTCGATCGAGTTATTTAACCAAATAAAATAATTAAATATTAGAATTGATTTATTTAACATAGAAAGAAAAAAACAATATTATAATATACAAAGGTATTAAAAACTTATATCTTACACTGACGTAAAAAATAAAGATAACAACATAAAAAAATTATGAAAAATATAACTTACAAAGTATCCAAACTAAAGTAAAAAAGAAATAATTCTATAAACTGCAAAATTTTTTATTTATTTTTCAGGCAAAATAATTTAACCTAATTCTTTTTGGAGCCAATGAAATATAATAGTGGATGATTCATAATTTTGCTTACTTATATTTTTTAAATACATGTAATTTACCACGTGAAACATATTTATCATTTTGAGAAAAAAATTTGGATCTTGATTTTTTAAAAGATAATAATTATTTTAATAATAAATAATCAAAGTTTTATACAGCTTATGCGCGTGCAACAATACCATACAAAAGTAAATAATCATAAAAGTAGTCAATTCACACATTTTCTATAATAGACATAAAAATAATAAGTAAAACAAAATAAATGGTGGTGTTCGTCACTTCACCTTTGAAGCGCACTGCAACAAATTCATGGGCAACAGTGACACTAACGGGAAATGGGCGACAGATCAATGAGCAAATCTAGGGTTTCATTTTTTTACTACGTTTGTGATTTGGAGTTCTCAGATTCACCGACAAGGACGATGACGACGGTGACGGAAGGGCCACGCTGATAGTGAATGGACGACAGACGATGAACGAATTTAGGGTTTTTGTAATTTTTTTCAGCATTTTTACTGCTGTGTTGAAGACTTTCTACGTTTTTACTACGTTTGGTAAAAGATTTTATTATTGAGTTTAAGTAAAGATTTTTTCTTTCGTGAAAAAATTAAAAAAAAAATAATAGGTGCTTTGTACACGTGGTAGGTTAATGTAAAAAAATGGGTATATAAGATATAAATTTGGTGAGTTGAATATTTTAAAAATAATATAATATTTCTTAAAAAAAACCCCCGCAGAATGGATATGCGTTAAAGGAAATTACGGAAATTGATTTTAAAAATTGGATCAACATCACTTTTAGTGGCACACACGTGCAGGGCTCTTGGCCGTGGCGGCCCAAGTTGTACTTGTAGTTCACGTGTGACGCACACAAGCCTGCCATCAATAAGGAAGCAGAGCAGAGTTCTTGTTTGAAGCAGAGAAGAAGAAGAAGAAGAGGACATGACGAGGGGGAAACAGAAGATCGAAGCGCAGAAACGAAATGCAGAGAGAAATCAGAAATCAAAGGGATCCCAGCTCGAGGCCAGAGCTGCTGCTTTCAAATCCAGCTGCCCGATCTGCAAGGTAATCGATGGCCAACCCTAAGATTCTGACTTTGATTCTGATTTATTAGCCACTGTTTGTGTTGCTTTTCCACATAATTTAAGGATTTTTGATTGTTCCTCGTCGATTGCTTTCTTGATTTTGCTTGCTACCTAGTAAAGATCAAAGTAGTGCAGATTTTACTCTTCGGATTGGCGGGTCGGTATTTTTTTTTAATTTCTTTTTGTTCATTATTACTTTTAACTATTTTCTAGTAAAGATCAAAGACGTTTATCTTGTTTTCGAAAGTTCAAATCGAAAAAATAAGTGAAAGGAGCTTTCTGTTATAGGTTCGCGCGGTGGAATGATGCCTTTTCCTTGGAAGAAGTTTGGGATGCTGGTTTGCTAAAAAATTTGCACTTTCTTCGGAAAGTGAAGAATAAGTAGCATAGCACTAGGACTGATAATCTTCAACTTTGGTAGAGGTCTTATAAATATAGATACATGAATTGCGTGAACGTAAAGGATTGTCCAATCGATTACTCGATTTTGTAAGAGAGCAGGCATAGTAGAAAGCAGTAGGACATGTTTAGTCAGATTCAATGTAAAAATATTATTCAATCATGTGTGACTCGAGTAAACTTAGAGCATAGATGCATCTGTTCTCAAGTGAACTCACAAATGGTCCTTCCTAGCACATACTGGTGGAATTCGAAAATCACTAGTTGTTTCAGGCATGGTGATACAAAGACTGCACACCAGTTATTTAATGAGATGCCAGACAAAAATATAGTGACCTGGAACTGTATGATATCTGGTTATGTTAGAAATTGGAGGATTGGAGAAGCCCGTAGGATCTTTGATGCTATGCCTTATAGAAACATTATATCGTGGACAGCATTATTGAATGGGTACGCGCGGTGTGGAAGATTAGAAGAAGCTCGAGTTTTATTTGATAATATGCCAGAGAGAAATGTTATTTGTTGGAATACAATGATATCTGGGTATATTAACAATGGAAAGATTGATAAAGCTCGCGAATTGTTTGATGGCATGCCTGGTAGGAATACAGCGTCATGGACTACCATGATTGAAGGGTACTTCCGGAATAATCTTGTGAGTGAAGCAAGAGATTTATTTTTGCAAAAAAATATGCATGGACCTTCTGTGTGCAATGCGATGTTATCTGGGTATGCTGCTATGGGTTATCATGATGAAGTGAGCAAGTTATTTGGTCAAATGCCTCACCGTGATGTTGTTTCATGGACCACTATGATAAGTAGTCACTTGCAAGCTGGGGAGATTGAGGAAGCTAGAATCATGTTTGAGGAGATGCCTGAAAGGGATGAAGCAGTTTGGACCACACTCGTTCGAGGCTATTTGCAGAATGGGAATATTAAAGAAGCCCGGAAATTGTTTGATGACATGCCTAATCAAGATATTGTTGCGTGGAACACAATGATTGGTGGTTACATTCAAAATAGAATGTTAGATGATGCTATTCAATTGTTCATTCAGATGCCACAACACAATATTGTGTCATGGAATTCAATTTTACAGGGATTTGTGCAACAAGATGATTTCATCTCTGCTTCTGAGTTTTTCAAAATGATGCCACTAAAGGATGGAACTTCATGGAATATAATGCTTTCTGGATGCCACCCAGAAGATGCACTGATTCTGTATTGTCAGATGAAACTTGATGGATTTAAGTCTGATCAAGGGACATTTGCAAGTGTGATATCTGCATGTAGTGCTCTTGCTATGCTTGGTTATGGGAGAGCATTGCACCTTTCTGTAATCAAAACTGGCTTTGAACATGATAAAGTAGTATTGAGTTCATTGATCACCATGTATTCTAAGTGTGGATCGATCAGTGATGCTGGACTGGTGTTTGAGAGAACTGTAAAGCGAGATACAGTGGCATGGAATGCCATGATTGTAGCTGAAGCTTACCATGGATCTGCTGCCAAAGCCCTTGATCTTTTTCCTTCTATGTTGAAAACTGGCTCTGAACCAAACCATGTGACCTTTCTTGGTCTATTGACAGCTTGTGCACATAATGGTCTGGTAGATATGGGTTGGCAATTTTTCACTTCCATGGAAAAGGATTGGCAGCTGATCCCCAAAGCTGCACATTATGCTTGCATGGTTGATTTACTTGGACGAGCTGGATTGCTTAATGAAGCTTATGACTTTATTAAACAATGGCATATTGAGGTACCTAGGCATTCTTGGGACACCTTGGTTAGTGCATGCAGAGTTCATGGAAACTTGAACCTAGGAGAAGATGTAGCAAAAGAAATTTTGCATATTCAACCGGAAAATGAAGGTGTACGTGTGCTACTTTCAAAGATATATGCTGCAAGAGGGATGTGGAAGGATGCAGCACGAGTCAGAGCAAAATGTAGTGGCGCAAAGAAAGAACCAGCATGTAGCTGGATTGAGATGAAAGGAAAAGTATATTCTTTTATGTATAATGATCGATCTCATCCTCAAATAGATAACATATACAAAGTTTTAGAGAGTCTTTCAGTCCTGAAGGAGGGAATAAGTTGCCAACTGTACTAGTGAGGAGATGGAAGATGTCTCGTGCGTATGTTAATTATTCTTGAAGAATATCATGCTATCATTTTTCATTATAGGTTTTGAAAATTTAATATTGTGTTATAATTTGTCAAAAGGAAAAGAGATGAGATGAAGTTGCTCTATGATCTTACACAAGCCTACTCTAGCTTTGGGTGCTAAAGATAATTGATTTTTGATGAAAGTAGAAATACAAGCAAAATGACGGTTAAGAGTGAAAACCAAGAGATTTTTCTTTATTTAGAAGTAACAATCGGTGGCATTTACCATTGAGTAAACTTAGTTGTATTCAATAAATAAACTTTTGGCAAAACCAGAAATACAACTAGTGAGCTGATGCAGACTGAAATCCCAAATATACTGAAGAGTGAAAACTATTGGTATTTAGGCTCAATTATTTATCATGGGGAAGAGCAACAAGAAATGGAGGGTATTATATGAACAAAGTAGGCTGGGTTCATCAAAGAATTGCATATGGAATATCATGTAATTGACATGTCCCAATGAAGTTAACATATGCTCGTGCACACATGCACGCACAAACAGTGGTGAAGCATGCTATATTGCTTTTGTGGAACAAAAGTGTTGAGCAGGAAATGAGGAACACCTGAATAAATTTTCTGTATTGTAATATGTGATAAAATATATTAAAATATATGTTGGTCTTAGGTCTCTTTGTCGCCTATAGGAGATCAATCAAAAATAAGTGCTGCAGCATGGATTAGTACTCGTAAATATTGTGCAGGCTACTCTTTCTCGGACTGGCTTAGAAGTTGGAAAGTTTTAATGTAATATCTTGAGGTTTCTTTGTTTTAGATTATACTATGTAATCTGCAGATTTTCAGTGTATTGTTTTCTTTAGACACTTAATTTATTATTAATAAAATAATTGTGCTGTCTATAATAGCTTGAAGTTTCTTTGTTTTAGATTATACTATGTAATCTTCTGATTTTCAGTGTATTGTTTTCTTTAGACACTTAATTTATTATTAATAAAATAATTGCGCTGTCTCTTACATATATATATTCCTCTCCAAGTCAAAGCCCAGATATTAGGGGTGCAGCCTCAATTAGAGACAAAATAAAAGTGGAATAGATAAGATGGTTTCAATACACACAAACAAAGATTGTTGGGTACTTGATGTATTGATAATTTATGGTAATGATAGAGAGAGAGAAAGGCCTAAAATAACTTTGATAAAATGATTAAGAAAGACTGATCAACTTGTGAGATAACTATATATTAAGCTTTGATAGAGCATAAAAGTAGAAATGAATTTTCATACAGCAGATTCATTTGTTGACTTGAGTTGTGTGGTAAAAGTTGTTTTGAAGAACTGAAACTAAAAGAATTGGTACTCAATTAAGTTTGTGGGATCTAAATATATATATATATAT
>JAJIYU010001552.1:0-35028 GCA_030144865.1 Tinospora cordifolia | reverse complement strand
CACAGCCTAAGAGAGGGTACTTCCTACAGCCTCGTACTAACTCCCAAAGACTACTAGCTATAATCAACAGCTACGGTTGGGAATACCTAGGGTCTGCCTTGCGGCACATCAGTCTCAAACGATGATATATAGGAGATATCACCTCGACCCGCCTCGGGCACATCGATTGTACCGGTACGTGGTTTCTTAATGATCCTTTAATCTTATTTTAGTTTTATGACAGACAAACCTTAAAATCTAACACACACGTAACATTTCTCACGAATTATGAAATTTCAATTAAAGGAAATAATTGAAGAGATCTTTAGCATTGCATGTAATGGAAGTTAAATAACAAACCATCCATTCTTAGAGATTTTTATCTGCAAAATAATTGTAGTGTAATGATATCTCAATCAACATTCCTATTAATTTCCCTACTAATAATTTTCATGAGGAATTAGACAAATTTTGGGGATCTTTTTATATCATTACTAAATTAAATATTCTTGAATTTCTCTTTCTTTTTAATATAGTCAAATTATTCACGAAATAATTACGAACAAAATAAGACTTCTGTTTGTTAAACCTTTAGTCTTATTAGGAGTTGATGATCTTTAATTTTCCACTATTACTTGAAATTTTCTATTAAAATTATTTATAACACTAGTTCAAGTGATTATTCATTTGTGTTCCAATTTGAATGATTTAATATTATATAAATGACTTCTAATTCTTTTTAATTCCTTGATTTAAAACTTTGAATTATTGGAAATACATTAATTAATTATTTTTTTTTTTAATTTCTCAATCTTAACATTTTATAATTCCTAATTCTAACTAATGTATATTAATGTATATGAATTTCCTATATTATCTTATGGTATTATTCAATCTACATTAATAAGCCCATTATACTTTGATTACCAAATAAACATGCTTAAATTTCATAATCTAAAGTCCATTAATTTTCTTACCTCTTAATTTGGTCAACCCACTAGTTGATGAAGGAGTTGCCACCACGGGTTGGGTTTCTTCTCTTCTCCGTCCAGCACATTCCAAGCTGAAACTCAGATTTTTCTCCTCCTTCAATCTTGCAAAAAAATCGAATCTCATTCACTCCTAACCGTCCTGTGCTTCAGTTCAATCAAACTCAGCATTGTCTCAATTCCTGAAATCACCATGATCAACCATTCAATACCTTCCACCGTGACTCAACGGAAATCAGAAAATGAACCAGCTACAATTTCACCATGAATCCGATCCATTCAACCATAAAATTGCTTTGTTCCTTCTTGATTCACTTCCAAATAGCATTCATTGTAATCTAGAGGAGTAATTTAAATTTCAAAATCGCACATTACCTCCTCTGTTATTCTTCTCCACGGAATTGCTGCTATTCCACCGAAATTTCAACAGCTTACTGCGTTCAGCCTGCGTGCGTTCAGCTGCTCCAGTACCCCGTTCTCTCCTCTGTTTTTTGTTGCAGCAGTCGAGCTTCTCTCTTCCAACACCAAAGCTCCCTGCCAGTTGTGTTCTCTCCCACAATCTAACTCCAGCAAGCCGTCTTCAGCTCCTCTGTTGCAAATTCTATGCTCTGTTTCGTCCCCAACCTAGAAATCAAATTTCTAATATTCTTCTTCCGTCTTCCTCAGTTCTCTTCTTCTTTGGTCTTCTTCTTCTTCTTCAGTCGCCTTCTTCTTCTCTTTGATTGTTGCAGCCATTTTCCTCTTCTTCTTCAATGTTACAACTACTTCTTCTTCTTCTTAAATCTTTGCAACTCTTCTTGTGACCAACGACTAGCAACACAGCTTCGTTTTCCAGCTCCCATTCTTCTGACCAGCTTCCATATTTATAGATGTAGTGAGCCTTCTGGAAGCTCTCGATTCAGCTCCCGTGAAAGCTCTCAACCGTCTCTCCACCGATTACCTTGGAAGGCCCCCGAATTTTCCTGTTTCTCGTTAGAAGACCCCTGAAAATTCTTGACCGCCAACTCACTTCATTAGAGTTTTTTGTTGGTTTTTATTTTATATATATATTGTTTTTTTTCATTCAGTTATATACTCATTTCAATATCTATATACATTTATAGTTGTGATTGTATTTTTATTTTCTAATTTATTTCTTTAGCATTTCCTGAACACTACACATCTAATTTAAATCCCTTTAAATTATCCAAGTAATTAAATTTTTCCTTTTTCAAATGTATTTTATCTCTTTATTCATGACATAAGTTACCTAATTTCTCAAAACTTTTTTATTTTATTTTATTTCTCCTTTGTACAAAGACTACAAAATTCGGGGTTGTTACATAGACACATTACTAAAATGGTTCTCACTGTTCTTGCTCAAGCTTCATTGCCTATGAAATTCTGGTGGGAGGCAGTTAATACCTCTGTTTATCTCATCAATATGCTCCCCACACATATTCTTAATGATATGTCTCCATTTCAGAAACTTTATGGTAAACCACCTAACTATAAACATCTTTGTGTCTTTGGTTGTTCGTGTTTTCCTTGTATACGTCCATACAAGAGATTTAAATTTCGATTTCATTCCACTAAATTTATTTTTCTTGGGTATAGTAGCAAATATAAAGGTTACATTTGCTTAAGTAGGTCTGGGAAAACATATATTTCCAGTGGTGTTGTCTTTAACGAGTCATAATTTCCATCTAAATATTTTTTCAATCCCTCATCATCAACATCATCATCTTCGGTTCCCTTTTCTGCTATTGATCTTCCTATGCAAAATGTTCAATCTCAGAATTCAACTACTTCTTCTTCTTCTACTGCAACTACTTCATCTGCTTCCCCTGTTCACATGTTCCAATTTCTCCTATTAATCCTTTGCATAAGTCTTCGTCATCTGTTCCTAATTATTCATCTCCTGATGTTATGGAGCCTGTATTGCCCTCTCATCCTATGATAACTTGGTCAAATAATAAAATTTTTAAACCAAGAGTGTTCAATGTTCTAAGGTCTCCTATAGAACCTCAATCTGTCACACAAGCACTATCATATTCCAAGTGGAAGAATGCTATGCGTGAGGAGATCGATGCTTCAAACAATAATGGCACTTGGACCCTTGTTCCACTTGATCCATCACATAATCTAATAGGCAACAAATGGGTGTTCAAGATCAAATCTAATATTGATGGCTCTGTTCATAGACACAAAGCTCATCTTGTAACTAAAGGTTTCCATCAAAATCTAGGGGTGGATTTTAGTGAAACTTTTATTGCTATTGCAATTCAGCGTGGATGGGGTATTAGGCAATTGGATGTGAATATTGCTTTCCTAAATGGAACTATTTCTGAAAAAGTTTTCATGGCAACCTAAGGGTTTTGTTGATCCATCCAAGCCAACATATGTCTATCAGTTGCATAAGGCTTTATATGGCTTGAAACAGGCTCCTCAAGCATGGTGTGATCGGCTGCGGAAAACATTGCTAAGCTGTCTAAAGCTTATGCGTCTCTTTTTATTTTTCATCAGAATTCTCAGTGTATCTTTGTTCTAATTTATGTTGATGACATTCTGATTACAGGCAGTGATTCTACAAGAATTGCTAAACTAATACATTGATTGAATTCAGAATTTGCTCTTAAAGATCTTGGTGAGCTTAATTACTTTCTTGGTTTGGAAGTTAATCATGACAACAATGGTATTCGTCTGTTTCATGCCAAATATATCAAAGATCTACTTGTTCGATTAGATTCGTCTAATCTCAAGTCCTATGATACACCTGCAACTACTGGCAAGCAGCTGATTAAATGTGCTGACAGAGACTCCTTTTTTGATCCGTCTCTCTATCGGAGTACGGTTGGTGCTTTGCATTACTTAACTTTTATTAGGCTTGACATTTCCTTCATCACTAATAAACTTAGTCAGTTTATGTCTGATCCCTCGAATTTACAATGGCAAGCTGTCAAACGTGTGATGCGTTACTTATTTGGCACACTACACTATGGTATTCAATATAGTTCATCTATTGATTTTTCTCTTCATGCCTTTTTTGATGTCGATTGGGCATGCTCCCCTAATGATCATAAATCTGTTGGTGGCTATTGTGTATTTCTCAGTTTTTGTCTAGTGTCTTGGCAGTCGAAGAAGTAGTCTGTGGTAGCTCGATCAAGTGCTGAGTTTGAATATCGAGCTCTAGCCAATGTTGCTTTTGAAGTTACCTGGTTACAGTCTATTCTTCGTGAACTTCATGTGTCCTGTTCTTCTCTTCCAGTCATTTGGTGTGATAACACAAGTGCTCAAGCTATGACATCTAATCCCACGTTTCATTCTCGTACGAAACGCATTGAATTGGATATTCATTTTGTTTGTGACAAAGTTCCTAACAAGGAGTTGTCTGTTCGATATGTTCCTACTATTGATTAGCTTGTAGATGGTTTCACCAAGGCTACTACAACTTCTCAATTTTTTTTTCTTTGTGATAATCTTAAGGTGCTTTCTTCACCCTCTCGAATGTGCGGGGTTGTGAGAACTACAAATTAGTTCCGATAGTTCCTGCATCAGCTCAATAGTGGAGCTTTTCTTTCAGATAGTTATAGAAGCAGTTACGTAGAATGTTCGAGAGATTATTACAGTTTCTATCTCTCTCTGTTCCTATAAATGTAATAGACAATGAAGTAGAATTGAATAAGATCACATAGACAGAAATGATGCTCTGTTTTTTTGCTCTACGTTTTCTTTATTTCTAGTTTCTGTTTTGTTTATCTGTTTTGATGATTTCTCACTTTAAAGAAGTTGGATTCCATGAAGAAGAAAGTTCTGGACATTTGTTTTGCCATCAGGTCTGTTCTTATTTGTCTCCTAAAAAATTTTGATATGTCTTTTTAATTAGTTCCTCCCTTGCAAGCATATATAGAAGCGTGCCGTTTCAAATTATTTTTGGGTCTTATTCAATGTGTTTTAATCATAACTGGTATTGTGGGCGGATACTGGTGCGTGCACTGGGAGGGAAGACGGCCCGTGCAAATTCAGGGTCGAACCTTGGAGTGACTAAAATCAATTTGAAACTTTCTCTGCAGTTGCCGGCTTCCCTTCCTGTAATCGAATGCCACCAAGACGAGGTTTTCATTCACTCATACTATATGATTCCCATACTTGAACATCTCTACTTTCGTCTTGCGTGACCATCCAATTACTTCTGCCGGTAGAGATGTTCAAGTACGGGAATCATATATTGGGAATGCAAGGCTACGAAGAATAAAACAGAGACATTCTGCACAACCTCCTTGATCGTTATCTCCAAGACAATCTCATTTCGGTATTTTCTTAAGAAAAATTTTCACATAAAGATTAAAAGATCGATGAATCAATTATGCAATTTTGGCAAATTTTTGTTATTATTGCTGTGGCTTCTTCAAGGACTCTCAAGCGGATGCGTGGAAGAGACTGTGCAGGAGCTTTCTCAAGGGTCAACTAGTTCCGTTGAGCTAATAAATCTAGCAATAAAATTGTGGAACAAATAATCTACTAATAAATCTCGCAACAAAATTGTGGAACAAATATATATATATATTCAAAAAATATTGAATTACTTCAATATGTATGTATTCGGGGTGTTAATGAATCTGACCGATTCAAATCTTTTGAAATGGTGTGAATTGCACTGTTTTAGTTATTTGGATTTGGATTAAGTTAAATTTTCAAAAAACTCAACTTAAAAGATTTAGGTTGAGTATTTAAAATTTGACTACTATGAACCCAACGCGATATAATTTTTTTTTTTTTCTGTTTCTTATTTAATAACAAATGTTTTTAAGAGCAACGAAACGTGTTCTGAAAATAGTTTTACTAAATGATAAACTTGCAACTACAACTTTAAGTTGACATAACTATTTACTTGAAATTAAAAATTCTTTTTGTATTAACAGACTTAGTTATTTTTAAAAAATGATTAGAATTTTTTTTTAATTGACCATAAATTTTCACTTACCGTTAAAAAGATTTCTAACTTTAAATGTGATTCAATCATTAGTTAGTAGTAATATTAAGTTTATATAATTTTAAAAGTAATATGGTTGTGATAGCACAATAATTTAATAAATATTATTATTCTTATTTATTTCATAAGTCAACTATAAATCATAATAAAAAATATATATAAATAAAAACTTTGATTTAATAGTTTTCTTAATAAGTACGTTTTAAAAATATTAAATAAGAGCTATCCTGATAAGCCGAACTAAGACAAATCAAATCGAAATTATTTGAGTTAAATTGAATTTAAGAATAAATTTAATTAATTTAGGTTTCAATTTTTATTTTATTTTATTTTTTTGAACTTAGTAATCGATTTGGCTCTAGCCATTCAAAATCATCAATCCACTAACGTCCATGAATAACATGAATGAGGAGGATCAGAGATCATGTAGATTAATCAACACCTCGATACTGGCATTGATTTATTATATCTTAATTTGTTCATTGTTCTCGCAGATCCAATTGATATAACTGCAACTTTTATTTCAGAAATCTGTTAATAAGCCTGCAAAAGTATTTTTTCACGTATAAATTATAGTGCACGAAGGCTAAACATGACAATCCCTCGTAATATGCATGGTTTCCACTTTGACATCATTAAATAACCATAGAAGCCGAAAAACACCGTTCGCCTTTGAAGATGAAAACAACGTAAAGGGTAGGGTGGAAATACAGATGGGTTTATTATGTGCTTGGTTATGAGAAAATAATTTTTTGGAAAATTTTCAGTTTTCTTTTAAAAAATAACTTATTTATTTTAAGTTTAGATGGAAAAAAGGGTCAAGTTTTTATTTTTATTTTTATTTTTTTCAAAATGAACATATCTACTGTGTGAATTATTCATTCAGATTGAGGGTTCAAAACCTTCTCTTTCCACTCCATTTAATAATTTGACTACAGACTTTTATTTAATTCTAAAGGAAAATTCTAAACCTTTTTACATAAATTTTGAATAATTTCGATGGATTTGAATGGATTGGCATGAATTAATAACGAATGCCCTTTTTTTTTTAATTAGTATCGCTTTTTGTTTTTCTCACCATATATACCTTTTTTTTTTCTTGTTAATGGAGTAAAAAATGTTTTTTTTTTTTGTTTTTTTTCGTGAAAAGGTTTTTACACTAGTTTAAAGAATCACTATTTATTAGTTAACCATCATAAGATTTTTTCTTTCTCTCTTTCTTTTTTTTTTTTTTTTAAATCTACATAAGAAAATTTCCTCAAACAAATAGTATTTTCTCAAGAAACATTTTCTTAACTATTAAGTAAAGTCTTCCTAATTATAATGATAATAAAGTTTAGGGATTTTTATAAATTAGGTTCTAGTATGTTTAAGAGATAGAGAAGAGGTCCACTGATTTTAAAAATTAGAGTAGAGGTTCTGATTTAATCAACCTAGAGTTCATTTTCAAATTTACAATTCTTCATGCAAAACCATAAATAAAATATTTAAACATCCATAACATTTTTGTTTTAAAACCAATTTAAGCAACTCAAGCATTAATGGAAAGAGAACAAAAAAGTCTTTCTAACACGTTTTGAATAACTCAAATCATAGTTAGAACATAAAGTTATAGTTATTTAAAATAACTAATCACATGGCTAGTTATTTCAAATAGTTATAATTTTCTCGTTTTAATTCTGATTTAAATAATTTAAGATTCATTGAAAAGAAAATAAAATAATATTTTTAATGTGTCATAAATTACTCAAATCAGAATTAAGCTAAAAATGTTATGATGATTTGAAATAACTAACCTCATAGTTAATAATGTCACTACATAATAAATTATTTCAAATGATTATAATTTTCTCGTTCTAGTTATAATTTGAGCAATTTAAAATGTGTTGAAACCATCTGTTGAACCTATAAGCAATGAGTCTTGAATTGTTCAAATTAAAATTAAAATAAAAAGTTTTGCATATTTAAAATAATTAACCTTCTAGCATTAACTTGGTGACTGAGTTGCTATTTGTGGTTAATTGAATATGTATAATGCTGCATTGTTAATCATTTTAAATGGCTAAAAGTAAATATATTACGGTCATTTAAAATAACTAATTTCACGGTATTAACTTAGTCATTTAATTTACTGCATGGTAGCAACACAATTGTCAACTTAATACACCCCGGTTAATTGTTTCAAACGCCTATAACATTTTCATTTTATCCCCCAATTCGAGCAATTCAGTACTCATTAGAAATAAGAGAGGAAGGCATTTCTAACATATTTTGAATTGCTCAAATCATAGATAAAATAAGAAATTTATAACCATATGAAGAAAAGGTTAATTAATTAGCCGTTCGATTTGTGATGACCCATATTTTTATACATAGAATTAATGGTTTTGACGTGTGTATTTTCATGTATTTTTTTAAAATTTCTAATAAAAATACATGAATTTTCTCAATTTTTCTAATTTTTGATCATTAATTGAAGAAAATTAAAATAACTAAAAAATATAATTTTTGGGAAGAGAATACATAAATTATAAAGGAAATGTAATTTTTGAGAGAAAATATGATTTTCTGGGTTATTATTGAATTTTTGGGATAATTATTGAATTTTCGAGAGAAAAATATAAATTTTTGGGTTAAATATGAAATTTTTGAAAAATAAATGTATAAATATTGGAATTGGAAGTATAATTAGAGGTTTCGAGGAAATTGAGGGGTAATAAATAGATTAAGCAATAGTAATAATAATGAAGAAATAAAAATCATAAATAAAGATATATATACATATAAAAGAAAGGAATGTAAATGAAAAAAAAATCGAAATTCTGCCACACGGGCTTGTGAGCCAGTGCGGGTTGGGCCAGGGGGCTCGGGCCTCGGGTCCGTGCCAATCCAGCCCAAGTGTCTAAGCGCCTGAGCTTGGTGCGTGGGCTAGCCCGAGCATAGGGGCGGTCCACGCACCCCTCTTCCTTCCCTCCCTTTTCTTCTTTGTTTTTCTTCCATTTTCAGCTAATTTCAGCAAGAAAACCATGTTCGTCCATGGTTTGGAGCTACTATTTTGCCCATCTATCCAACCTCCTAATTAAGCCAATAGAGCGGGACAACAAGGCACTTTGCATGACAACTCATGAGCCATGTGGATAGCCATGTGACACTCCTTTTGTCATGCAAAGACACATCAACCATGCAACAAAACTTAGCTCATGAGCAAAATTTTCATTTCTATTTCTGCGACTTATCTTCAACAATTCGTTTTTTCTTCCCATATCCATTTTCTGTGATCTTGGACTCTTTCGAAAGCTCTCAATCTCCTCTACAATGTTGCTCAAGCCCCTGCTCGAATCTTCCATCCATTTGAGACTAAAATAACCACAAAAGGGTGTTGTTGGACACTGTTGCAGGCTGAAACTGTTGGAAGACTGTGTTGGAGCAATCTTCAAGGGGTTGATTCCTAACCAATTCAAAATCTATTTCTGAGGTAAAACCCCACATTTTGTTCCTTGTTAAATATACTTTAATCTCGAAGTGATGGAAATCAAAATCGAAACCTTAAACATGTTTTACAAAGCACTAAAGTTGATTGTTTGATCAATCGTTCCAATAGTTCCTATAGAAGACAGTTCTTGGAAGCATTTTTAATGCATCATTTGAAGTGGCTAGGAACATCCCTTTGGAATGAAATCTTAGGCATTTTAAACCTTACATATGAGGCTACAATAAGGTATAAACCGCAACACTTAAGCTTTTGTATGCATAGTTTTGTGATAATGCCAAGATGCGTAGTTACGTGCAAGGATTTGATACTTAGAAAATATTTTTGGATTGTTGATATATGTGCTAAGTGGTAGGGTGTATTTGAGAGTGATCATGACTCTGTTTGCTTACTAATTTGAATGATGCTTGAGGTGTAAATGTTTTGTGATCTAAGCTTTACAAAACATATGAGATAGTACCTCAAATCAATGGGGTAATAGAGATTGTTAGGCACTTGAAAACCCATAGGAAACTTGAGCATTGTAGAATCTGTTACATAGCAAAGAAAGTAGGAGACTAATTGATTGACCAAAAATGAGTATTTTTAGCTAAAATCTGGTGGCGTGGTCAATAAATATGTCAAGAATATGTGTGCCAAATTTCATCTCAATCTCAATTGGGTACGGGGGTCAATTGACGCACCAACTGACTACCTGTCACATAAGAAATGAGATTTTACAGTCCTTGTTACCACACGTAGAAACCCTAGCAAATGATGTCCAAAAATTAGAATCTAAAATTTTGGTGAATTTCTAGGAGGTGTAAATGAAATCTAGGAAGTTTCACGCAAA
The DNA here is from genome assembly GCA_030144865.1 of Tinospora cordifolia. Classification (NCBI taxonomy): domain Eukaryota; kingdom Viridiplantae; phylum Streptophyta; class Magnoliopsida; order Ranunculales; family Menispermaceae; genus Tinospora; species Tinospora cordifolia. The sequence goes on along the minus strand of JAJIYU010001552.1, from coordinate 24,766 downwards.
TCTTACTTACGTATTGATTGCAGAAAAATCAACAAATTTACTGCGCCAAAGAGAACAAAAAGCTTGAATTTAGGTTAAGTATTGTAATTTGAGGATTTTGGCTTAATTGACCTAATTTTGACCTAATTTGACACAATTTGACCCAAATTGACCAAATGTGACCAAAATTGATAATGTTGACCAATTTTGTCTGGGTTTCGCCAGTTGACCAAGTTTGATTGATTGACCAAATCTAATTTGGGTCGATTGAGACTAATTAGGGGCAGTAGAACAAGGGATTAAGTCACACTCTAAAGAGAACTGAAATTGAGTTTAAACAATGTAAATTCGAGCGAAGACTGCAGGACTAGATCAATTGTCGGTGGGACATCATGCGCGGGACCCGAAGCGTATAGTTTGATTCAGGTGTTTTCTGTAACTTGTGTTCCTTGCATAAAATTTGTGTGAATGACATGGTTTAAATGGTTTCATGAGATTGAGATATATTAGATTGATTTTGAAACATGTAGATGTATACGGGTAATGAGATCATAGGCTCGAGGGCCAAACACTGGGATCATGGTACACGATGTGATTGAGATTAGACTTGAGGGCCGAGCATCAGGGTTAGGGCATATGATCAGTGTGCCTAGCCTCAAACCCACTCGAGGACCGAGCACGAGGTTAGCATATTCAAAGAACACATTTAGCTTTCAACCCGCGAGTGGCTGGTACACCTGACTCATGACCTGCTCAAGCGATGACCATAGGATTAGATTTGAACCCTAGTCCTGATACAATTCTAAGCAGCATGTATTTGAGATGATTTTCTATAAATGTTGCACTGTTTATAACTTATACCATACCATGCATTCATACTGCATCATTTTATTGTTCTTCCATATATGCACAGTTTTGGAAATGTTAGTTATGAGTAACATTCTGGTCTTACTATTCACTGAGCCATGTTGACTTTGAGGCTCACTACTCTACTAATATTTTAGGTTCTTTGGTGGCTGATAGAGGGAAGGGCATGGTGATTACCTAGTTCTCTGATGACTTCTTTTCCCTTTTTTGGTCTTTTTGTTTGAGGTTGGTCATTCTTGTGTGTGTACATATATGGTCAAACGTGTATTTTGTACAAGACAATATGTAATACAATAATTACTCTTTGTATGTTTGCTTACCTTCGCTTTTGAGTCTTTTAATTATTCTGATATCACTTAGAATTAAAGTTGGAAAAACTTAACAGTAGTTGGACGAACTTGACATGGTGAGTGAGTTCGTCGGGCCACTGTGCCGGTTGGGCTGCACTTTGGCCTAGGGAAGGGGCCCCGACACGATTATTTATTTCAAATGGCCATAACTTTCTAATTTTAATTTTGATTTGAGTAATTTAGAATGTGTTGAACAATTCATTTTGTTTTCTTTTGAGCACAATTTAGATCGCTCAAATCAAAAATAAATTAAAAAGTTATGAGTATTTTAAGTAGCTCATCATATGACTAATTAATTAATCACGATCTTAGTTAATTAACCATATGGTTGGTTTGCTTTAAATGGTCGTAACATTCTTGTTTAAACTTAGATTGGAGTGATTCATAATGAGATATTTTATCTTCTTTCCAACTCAACTTGAACTACTCAAATCAGAGTTAAAGTGATAGAGTAATGGTCATTTAAAATAACTTATTATGTGGTTAATTAACTCTACACATAATTAATTAACTAAACATTTAATTAATTAACTAATAACACGGTTAATCAATTAATTAACCACATGGTAATTAATAAACTACATGATTAGTTATTTTAAATAGTTATAATTTTCTTGTTTTAACTCTAGTTTCAGCAATTTAATTAAATACATTGACAAGATTATTTTTGTTTTCTTTCCAATGAGTTTTGAATGTCCCAAATCCAACGTAAAATAAAAAAGTAATGCAGATTTAAATGTTATATTTCTGGTTTTTTATGAAAAAACATAAAATTGAAAATAAAAAATTTTAATTTAATTGGTTGATTAGATGAGGACCTCTCCTCTAAGTCTTAAATATGTTAGGACTTAATCTATAAAACGCCCTAAAGTTTATTGTAGAACTCTTAACGCAATTAAATTTTCTAATTAAAAGATGTGCAACCGCTAAAAGTCATTACCCAATAATAAGCCATAAAATAATGACTACGCACATGGCCCCACTCGCTCATGACTTCAATTATGCAGGCTAGAAATGTGCATTTTAACTATTTGGGTAGGTAGTGATAGATTGATAGTGATGTAAATATAAAGGGTAACAAGAGTAAGAAATCAAGTAAAAGAATGAACATCATTATAATTTAATGAATGAATAAAATACAATGAGAATAAAATTACAAATCATTGTTTAAAAGAAGCAATAGTATACAATAAAGCAGGTGAAAGTGTAGCTCAAAGACAATCTATAAGAAGCGGCCATAACTATTGCACATGAGACATAGGTGACCAACTAAACATTATCAGTGGTAGCCTTAACATTCCCTCCCAAAATTGATAGAAGGAAAAACAGCTATCAATAAGAGTGTGGTCTATTGAGAACATCAATGGTTTAATCCAAAAAGTGAACATGATGAGCAATCAACCAATTGCCTACAACCTTTTTGACAAATAATCAAATAAAGATCTAACTCCGCATGCTTGCTTTGTGAATGCAAAGCACAGTTAGCAAACATGGCTACTATGAGAACAACACATCAAGTGTTATGGTTTAACACTATATAGTGAAGTTTATCGTTAGGATGATCAAGTTGTTATATTGGTTACGGAGATTGCTAACAGTGGGAAGTTAAAGATATGAGATAGGGATGCTACGATTGACAACCGTGTATATATACGTGTGTGATTAGTCATATGATGAAAAGTAGCTTAAGTAAGTAATTAAAGAAAATTTCTTTCCTTTTCTTAATTATTTTACTTTCTACAATTTTGCTTTCTCTTATGGTATCAAAGCTTAAAAACAAAAAATAATGGCAGATTCTTCTATAAACATAATGGTGCAAGAAACAACTCAAGCACAAAGCAACAAGAAAACTACATCTCAATCATTTTGAGGAAGCTTGACATAGTTAATCTCCATACATATATGTCGTGAAAATTAATAACGCTTATGGTGATTCAAGGTCACAAATTGATGGTTATCTATATAGCACTAAACCACACCCTCTTAGCAATAATTATAATCATTAGTGGAAATAAGATTGAAGTACGATCAAATCCAATGTTTGAAGGATGGGTAAGTAATGATGAAGTACTTCTTGGCTGGTTGTTGAATTTTCTTACAAAATTAGTTGCTGCTCAAATCATATGGACAAAAACCTCAAATGAAGCATGGGTGTAACACCTCGATCCTCGACCCCTTCACAAGTATTACACTTGAGTCACATCCAAGTCGTGCAAGGAGTGGCATGCCCTTTCCACATTTAATCCCATGTATGTATTGTCACCAAGAATCAGGATATCATTGTCGTACATGCAAATCTCTAGCTTCCTGGACACACTAGGTCACATCTTATCGAACATATGAAGGAAACTCTTATAATGGATTCACTTGAAGTCAATTGATTAAGTTATAATAAACCAGTCTGACCTTAACTTAACAATTCCACAATACATAACAAAAATTCAGCCCATATGGCCAATTTCAAACTATAAAGGAAATCATCAAATGAACATGTCTAATGGGTCATATGCCCAACTCAAAAATAGAAATTAAAATTTATTTTCATATAGTAACCTCAACAATGAGGCACACAACTATCAAGATATATCTCGACAGTATTCGCCAGCACGAACATATTTAATAGTCACCTGAAAAAGAAAAGTGGGGTAAGCTCAATAGCCCAGCGAATCATATGTAGTATATCAATAACATTATCCAAGCCAAAATACAAAACATGCAAAAACTTATCAAAGCAATAGGTGATTCAAACTGTTCAAATATTTTTCAATTGGCTTTCTGATTGAAAGGGTTGACTTAGTGTTCTCTCCTTATATTTACATCAAGAAAGAAAAGAGATGACAATTCTATGCCAATTTCCAAGGGTTATAGGGACAAACCCATCACCCAACATCTAGGAATTAGGGATACACCCATTATTCCATCTCTGGGAACTAGGGACACACGTGTCATTCCATCTCCAAGAACTAGGAACACACTCATCGTTTCATTTTTGGGAACTAGGGACACACCCATCATTCCTCATCTTGAGAATACCCACAATGATCCCCCATGGACCACTGCGCTTGTATGTGGTTCTCTTCTTAATTAAGTTTATTTCAATTATCACACATCATATTGTTCTCAGCAAGCTCATCATCTCATAAGTTTAAGAAACATGATTAAATAGATACATTCAGCATGCTCATCATCCCATAAGGTAAGAAACATGGTTTCATGGGTACATGTTATGAAAACGCATAAATAACAACATAGATTCATATTGATCATGTAATCCAGAATACGTCACAAACATAGAAGATCACAACATCCAAACTTTGTTCTGGTATACCCTAGAATGCTTCTAAGTGTTCAATCAATGCAAACAACCTCATGTTTAATATTTAAAACTTAGCTAATACTAGGAAGTAGGGTAATCACTTTCACCTGTCAATTGATTCCCTCGGACCCTTATTGTTGTCTTTACTTGTCTTGAATCTTCAACCTTTAAAAATCAAGACCATTACTCTTAGAAGTTGAAGTGTTCTAATCATAATCTAATAACTCTTATTTCAACATAGTATCTCATGTGCAAAGTAGCATTTTAGATATGTTAAAGTGTTGATTTGTTTCAGTGTATCGCAGTAGAAAGGAGGAACACTATGGTAACCAGAATGAATAGGTGATGATTAAAGAATAGAGAAATGACACATTATTATGGTAACCAGAATGGCTAAGTAAGAGGGAATTGATGCACTACTGCAGATATGTGAAACATTATTGTGGTAACTAGAGAAGGTCTGTTTCCCGACCTCAATAGAGTAGTGCGGTAATTAGGGTGGATTTCAAAAAGCTGTGGCTTTCCTGTGTGTTCTTCCATCCCTCATTTCACTCTATTCATAGCATTCTAATACATCAAACCCTAGATTATGGAACACGCATTTAGTATGAAGTAAAACTTTATACTTGATTGTTTTGCCTACAACCTTGAGATCACCACTGAAATTGCAAAAATGGCTTCTTGGTTCTCTTTGTATGGTTCTGTTTCGATGTAGGAATGAATACAATCTTAAAATGTGTGAAAAACAATGAAAGAAACATGGATCTCATGTTGGAACTAACATATTACCTTAGCATGGTTATGTTTGATGATATAATAGTTTGAACTCCCTATCGTATGTGCAATTTTTCTTTTGTTTTTGCTTGTAAAGCAGTTGGGAGAAGATGGAATGAGAAAAGATCAGTCCTGAACATTTGAGGATGAAGGGAAAGGTCGACAGGAAGCGGCAAACATTGGTTCACAAAATGGAATGCTCAATTGTTGGATTGGACGAATGATATTTGGGTTTTCGAGCAAAGTTTTAACTTATATTTTTACGTATTATCGCGGTAGTGCAATCAATTACCACAATAACTAGAATGATGTTACATACTTCATTTTTGTGAAATTTCACGCATTACTATGGTAGTCATACTCATTACTATAGTAATTAGAACAATGTGTTTTTCCTTGTTTCAGTGTAGGATCTCATACATTAATGCAATAACCAGAGAGATATGTGTTATCTTCATGTTTTTCGTTGTCATTTCCACATTTTCTAAATTTCATACTACATTTGTACATTACTCTATGTTCAATAAGCCTTGTATTATTTGATTATATATAAATTTGTAATTTTTATTTATCTTAATTATTTTATTTTATGTTAATTAAATAAAAATTTTTTAGAGTTGTTCATCGACTTTTAGGGGATAACAATGGGTGGATATAAAACAATTTTGTGGACCTCATAATAGAGAAAGGGTCTAGATGTTTCGCATTGGAATCTAGACTACACGAAAGGAAAACATGACAATTAGCTCTTGGTAATCCCTTTCTAGTTGTAGAACAAATATCTTGTACACTTGAAAGACTTCGATGAGATTATCTTATTGTAACAATGTTGTTAGATGATAAAGAATATATATCTTGGCAACAATTGCATTTTTCTTTACTAAATTTTGAATTACAACTGAAACAATTGAATTAGTTGTCAACTATTACTACATCAAATGCTTCATCTTTTTTTGTTAACAATGTCAATACTAAATCTAACAATAATGTCAATTCTAGCAAAAGTTTTTCCTTAAGATTGTAGTTGTTCCATGGAAACAATCAAAGTAGGCACTGTTTCTCCTACGTTAGAAGTAGCACAATAATGGAAGAGAAGGCAGATGTCATGGTCGATATGGAAATAATTCTAAACCAACTTTTCCAAATCTATGGAAAGATTAGACACACCCTTTTGATATGTTACAATGAAACTAACCTTGCATACATGGAATCTACCCTTCATCATTTGCATAATCTGGTTCAAGAAGTGGCTTTTGGTTACACCATAAATAGTAACAAATCCATCTTGACTAATGGATGATGGAGCAACTCACTACATTACTACTGATCCAACAAATCTCGGTGCAATTTCTAATTTTAAAGGTACATCTTCTATCATTATAGGCATTGGTGTATTTCTACCAATATCACATACTGGAAATACATCTAAATCTACACATATTGTGCCTCTTCAATTGAAAGAGAATTCTATCATCAATTAAAAAGAATTCTATGTACTACTTCAATAAAAAAAATCTCTTGAATATCTCAAAACCAAAATTTGATAGCAATGTTTCTTTCTTTTTTTTCCTTTAATTTCATGAAAACTCTTGGTACATCATGGCTAATTAAACAAATCAAGTTTTACTTAAAAGGATATGTCAAGGACAGTTAGTATATCTTACAATCATCAAATCTATAGGATTGAAAATGTGATTCTTCAAAATTTCTAGCTCATCTACGCTTATGTAAAGATGAAAAGATTTAGAATGGGTGGCACAAAAGACCTAGCCCCCTTCTTTCTTCATTTTGCTGAAAGTATTGTCCTTCTTTAACCAGACATGTTTAAATCAGTTGAATATTGCAAAGAATGTCAGCTTGGTAAAGTTCATGCTTGATCATATCCAAATTTTACAAGTCATGCATCTTCTCCACTTGATTTGGTGCACACTAGTCTATGTGGTCTAGCACTTGCTTTTTCAAATAAAGGTTTCATGTATTACATCATTGTTCTTTTTGATCAAAGTAGTTATACTTTGATATTTCTTTTTAAGTTGAAATCAAAATATTTTAATGCATTTTTTATTTTCAAATCACTCAAGAAGAATTAAGGTACTACGATATGATTTTGATGGTAGGTTAGATTTTTCACTTCTTTCTTGGAGAAAAAATGGAATATGATTTCGACATTCTTATCTATATGAACATCAACAAAATGGTTGAGCTAAAAAAAGTGTAAGCATATCACGAAGATGGCTCTTACTCTAGTTCCACAAGCCTTTTTGCTTCTAAACTAGTAGGAAGCTCTTCAAATATCAAAGAACCTAATTAACATATTACCTACACCTATGTTATAGAATTATTCTCCATTCCAAAAGCTATTTCGTAAGATTTTATATTACAAGTTTTTAAAGAGTTTTGGATGTTCTTATTTTCCATGTATATAACCTTACCAAAGGTCTAAGTTTTATTTTCACTCAACTAAATGTGTTTTCGTAGGCTGCAATAGCAATCATAAAGGATATTTGTGGTTGAGTAATTCTGGTATGATTTCCATCTCAAGTAATACTATTTTTAATGAACATTATTCTCCCTATTAATCAATGTTTTGTTCCTTTAGCTCAGATCTACCGCACCTACTCAATTTTCATTTATAAGTTTTCTTATACCAGTTTCTTCGAATTCTCAAACCTTTACTGCCTCTTTAATAGAAATTATCCCCACTAATCATTCTTCTAGACTCTCATATACTAGTCTACCTACAAAATTTGAACACCTTTACACTCCTTATTCATCACCAAATATTACTTAACCCATCCTTACTTCTCGCCATCTGACCACTAAAGTTGAAAAATGATATTTTCAAACCCAAAGTCTATAGTATCTCTAGTTAAATCTCTAAACCCCACATAGTTAAGGAGGCATTAATTAGTGCTTGTTGGAAGAATGTAACACTTGAAGAATTTAGAGTCTTAGCTGCGAATTACCTAGTCACTTGTCCCTTGTGACTATTTTTGGAATTTGATAGGAAATAAATGGGTGTTTAAAATCAAATATAACATTGATGGTTCCATTAGTAAGCACAAGGCTTATTTGGTGGCCAAGGGGTTTCATTAAAACCCAAGAGTTGATTTTAGTTAAACATTCAGTCATGTTGTTAAAGCCTCCATTACTTGAGTGTTCATTGCTTTTGCGACTCAGAAATGTAGGCCTTTCAAACAACTGGACGTCAACAATGCATTTTTAAATGGAACTATTGTTAAGAGAATTTTCATAGTGCTACTTGAAGGTTTTGTTGATCCTACAAAACCAAATCATGTTTGTTAGTTGCATAAGACACTCTATGGTTTGAAACAAGCACCTAGCACTTGGTATGATAGATTGGGGAAGGACAAAAGGAAAGTTGAGGAATTAGTTCTTTTATTGAATTCAAAATTTGCACTTAACGATTTGGGAAACATAAGCTATTTTTTGGGATTGGACGTACAAAGAAATAATAGTGGAGCTAATTTATATCAAGTGAAATGTATTGCATCTCTTCTTTCTTGAATTGATTTTTTACATGCTAAAGCATGTGATACTCCAAAAAAACAAGGAAGTAATTGGTAAAATGTGATGAAAATGATTATTTTCCAAATGCATCTTTGTACTGATGTACTAATGAGGCATTATATATAGTATTTATCCTTCACAAGACCTAACATTTCTTTCATTACAAATGAGCTTAGTCAATTCATGAATATGCCTATGAATTTGCAATGGAAAGTTGTTGAAAGAGTTCTTTGACATTTATCAAGGACAATGCAATTTGGCATTCATTACAATCATTTTAATTAGTTTAATGTTCAAGCTTACTCTAATGTACATTAGGCATGTTCACTTGATAATAGGAAATTACTTGGTGGGTAATAGTGTGTTCTTTGTTTTATGCTTAGTTTCTTGGTAATTGCAGAAACAATCTATAGTGGTAAGATCGAGTGCTAAATTAGAATATTATGTTTTGGCAAATGTTGCTTCTGAAATGTCTTGGTTACAATCCTTGACAGCTGAACTTTATTGAGTGTTATGACAATTAGGTAGTTAAATCTACCTAATTGTCTTTAGAGTGTTCTCTTGTTAGAAAATATGGTGGTCCATTAATAGCTTACAGAATTGTGTTGGAGTGTTTTGAGTTGGTATTACTAGAGTATTGGCTCACCATAACTTTGTACATTAATAGACCAATAACCTATTTGGTTAATTCTACCATTACACTACAACATTGTAATGATGGTTTTTATTTATATTGAATAGCTATAAACCAATGTCACATGTGTTGATTTCTCTTTGATGGAAAGAGATTTATAAATGGGTAACAAAGCCTAGCCCGCCCTTGCTTGTGCAATTGAGTTTTCTTCATCATCTATGTGCAGAGCATGAGCTTGTGGAGAAGGAAAGATGATGATTGAAGGTATAATCGCTATTTTAGTATTTAATTTTGTTCTTTCAAATTGTATATATATGTACAAGAGACTCATAGAATTATTATAGCTACAACAAATCTTTTACCTGCTTCCATTTCATTCTTGTTATCCTATTCTATTTTAGTTTCAATTTTCTCATCTTTACTATTCTTTTCTTCTTTTGTTTTATTCTTCTTTCTGCATTTTTGTTTGTTTTTATGGCATCAAAGCCTCATAGCTGACAAGGGTGAATAATAAATCTCCTTCTAGCAATGATATGGTTGATACAAACACAACACAGAAGTTTAATCAAATTTCTTTCAATTGCTTTCTCTTTGTCAAATTTGATAATAACAATATCTTGATTTGGCACAAACAAATTCTTTCAACAATCAAAGGATACAAGTTGATACATTTCATCAATGGTGAAGATCCACCATTAAAAATTCTTTCTCAACTAGATGAATGTTCAAATCAGATGAATCCAAAGATCCTAAATTGGGAGTAGCAAGACCAATTCTACTTTCTTAGATGCTTTCTTCCATAACAGATAGTGTGCTTCCAAGATTGGTAAGTTGTGATCTTTCATTTTAAGTGTGAAATACATTGGAAGTTTATTTTGCATCTCAGATCAAAGCAAAAGTTTTTCAATACAAAATTTAGGTACGGAGTATCAGGAAAAAATCTCTATCAATGGGTGAATACCTGCTCTAGATAGGCAACTGTGTGAATCTTTTTTCTTTGGTTGGACATTCTTTCTCTGTTAGAGAACATCTTGAAGAAATCTTTGAAAGATTGTTATTAGAATATGACATATTCATTCTCACAACTAAAACAAGATTTAATAACTATATAGTCGAAGAAATTGAAGTTCTTCTTTTAGCACAAGAATCCCGAATTGAGAAGAATCATCGTCTTCTTGATTTTGCTCCAATTTTTTCTTCTTCTCAAGCTCATCTTGCAAATTGAAACTCCTCTTAGTAGCATCAACAACTTTTTTTCCCTTGTTAGTTGCATAATATGCTACTATATTGTAGGTATTTTGCATATGTTTTCCATTAGATCAGTAGAAAATAGGACATGTTTGTTTATCATTAGGTGCATGATCATTTATATAAGCATTGTATATATTTACACATTTAGAGAATTTCAATATGGTTTTTAAATGTTTATACTTGTGATTTAACGTTAGAGGAAGGTTTTCAGTTGTTTGTGTAAGTTTAAATCAAGTGGGAATAGGTACACAAAGGAAAAAGATGGAAAATAACCCAAAAATGCATAAATTAAGGCATTATCACTGTAGAAGAGAAATTACCGCAGTAACACGATGAAGAAAATAACAAAAAATGACAGAGCATGACTACCATGGTAGCCTACTGCGGTAGTGTGATGAACAATACAACTATCACAGTAGCTTACTATGGTAGTGCAATTAACCAACAACCTCATGAAAATTTTGGGATTTTGAAGAACGAAACTACTGTGGTCGTAGACAGTGATAATGCAATTAAGTCAAGTTTTTAGGCTTTTTTTTATATTTTGTGCTTTACAAGTTTTTAAAGGAAGTATACAAATAGGAAATAATATTAGGGTTATTCATAATTCGAATATTGGTTCTGATGGCACAAGAGGAAGGGAGAGCAAAGAACGAAGAGGAAGACAAAAAATAGGATCAAGCTCATAGTATGATCTTCTATTTGTTTAATTCTTTGTTTTGTAATCTCTACAATATGTCTGATTAGTAGTTTCAATTTCTAGGATGTGATTTCAAATGTAAGAACCCTTAATTTCGATTTTTAATTAATTTATTTTGATGTTTTGTTTAGTTCTTTGTGTTCTTACCCTTGTTATCTACTAACCTTAGATAGATTGATGTCAGAGAGTTGAATTAACTCTAGAGAAAGGTTTGATGGTTAAACTATCAAAGTATAAACCTAAAACAATCAATTGAAACAGGAAGTCATTGATTCTATAGGAGACATGTTGAGAACTTGTATCCTTGATTTTAAGAAGAACTGGAGTAAATACTTGCATTTGGTGGAATTTTCCTACAATAATAGTTATCAGGCAAGTATAAGAATGGCTCTATATGAAGCTCTTTATGGCAGACCCTACAGATTACCATCGCGTTGGGCCGACTTTGAAGACCATGTGCTTATAGGGTTAGACATGGTACAAGAACTATATGATTAGGTTAAACAGATTTAGAAGAGATTCGCTACAGGATAGAGTCGATAGAAGAGATATGCTAACAAGAGGAGAAGACCACTAGAATTCTAGATAGGTGATAGATTATTCCTGATGATCAGCCCTTGGAAGGGGATCAAGCGATTCAGATATAAGGGAAAACAATCACTGAGATTTAATGGTTTGTTTGAAGTACTTAGATGAGTTGGTGAATGTGCCTATGAATTGGACCTACAGAATATAATGTCCTTGATCCACAATGTATTCCATGTATTGATGTTACGAAAAGATGAATTGGGTCCCTCTCACATCATACACTAGGAGCAAGTCCATATTCGAGATGATGCTACTTAAGAGGAGATAGCAATTAGGATATTGGATCGTAAGGTGCAAAGTCTTAAAACCAAGGATAACCCTTTAGTCAAGGATCTGTGGAGACACCATGAACTAGAAGAGGCAACCTGAGAATTGGAGAGTGAAATGCTGAAGAAGTACCTGGACCTCTTCACCAGGAACACCTAATTGGATGGCATTGTACAAGTGTGTGGTCCTTTTAAATTTTGAGGATGAAATTCTTTTAAGGGGGAGTAGATTATAGTATCATGAAGTTCATACAAAACTTGATTAAAATCAACATTTAATAAAAATATGTCGAGCGCGATAAGCTTTAAGAAATTCATGAAATCATGGTGTCTAAGTCGTATAATTGATGAACAAAAGGATCGACAAGTCAGAATGAAACACAAAATGTTGCATAAAACTAAACAACATAACGAACAATGACTACCGCGGTAGCCTACCATGGTAGTGCAGCAAGGCCCATGGAATACCACGATAGCTTACCATGGTAATGTGAGCAAATCCAAAATAGTAGGTATGGTTTAGATCATCAGGGTAGAGAATCGAGTCACTGTGGTAAGGCACAATTATATAAGTTGAAATAGTGCGCGAAAAAACCTAATTTGAGTTATTCTCAGTGCAATCGCGCACCACACCCCCATGAACCAAAAATAGCGGTCACCAAACAACTTTTTCCTCATCCCTTAGGCAATCTAGACTGGTTTTAATCCATTCCACACTCCTGTTACTGGCTGCAAGCACCAATCGAAGAAGAATCGCACAATCTGTGAGAAGTTTGTTTTGTGACACCTCCACGAACAGCTGTGCATAGGTAACATGCTAGTTTGCCATGAGAATCCATGTTTTTATCACTATTTTCATATTACTTACGAATGTACTTGTCCCGTTCCATATGATAGAAACCTAAGGCTTTCAAAGCATTCCTTTGGGGCGAACAACGAGGCAAACGAAGGAGGAAACGTATAGCAGCAAGGTATAATGTCTTTCTGCCTTGTATGATTCATATTTTTAGTCCTAAGTCAGTGCATCAAAATCCCATGAACGGGAGGAAATGAGAAATGCATAAATAGAATGCAGTTTTTGAAAATTATGTGATTATCGCGACAACTTACTGTAGTAGTACACTATTTACGCATAACTAGACCTTGGTTATTGCGGTAACGCGAAGTCTTACCGTGGTAACGACATAGAAACTTGCTTGGAACACTACCTATCGTGGTAAAGTGATTAACCTTTACGGGTTACCACGTTAGCCTAACGCGGTAATGCGAGTGTGATTATGTTTACATGTTTTCATGCACAGACCTTGTATACCACTGTATTTTCCTACTCTACCGCGGTACATAGGAAGAAAATAAACCAATATATGTCTGTTATGACCTTCTTACACACCATATACCACATAGACTTCAGAATCATTGTATTATGGCAAAAAAACACTAGAATTGATTCAACTTCTAAAAATCATGATATTAAATCCTTAAAGTTGAGGATACGTTAAGATTGGATAACAAGGTGAAGTTTTAAAAGGAATTGAACAAGAAAATAAGTGGAAATGATTACCCTAAACTCTTTAGTATTATTTTGGTTTGAATGTGGAACATGATTAAATGTTTGCTTGTGTTGATCGTTAAGAAACATGCTAGGGATATGTGTGACACATATAAATAATTGATTGTCTTTTATGATGTTAATAGCACGTAGTACAATCCATGAATGTTAATACTATTTAGAATATATGCCATGTATACCATGTGAGGAATAACATGATTGGTGCAACCGTAAGCATGATGTACAATTGATTTATATCCATCATTTATTTATATCTAGATATTGGTACTGCGAATATGCTTGTGGTCACTAAATAAAGAAGATTAAGAGAGTTAATCACTACCTACATGGTGTTGCAGATACTATAGCAGTAGTCTAACATCATTGTGGGTGTTCCCAACCCAAGGTAGGTCTTGATATTACTGTGGCAATAGTGAGAGGGGATTGAGAGTTGAGTTGAAACTTCTTTTCCTAGACTGATAGTTGATTTGAGACTTAACTCCTGAGATAGGGTTCTGAATAGGTAATTACCGTGGGGTATTACTTTCTATATTCTAAACCTAATGGAGAATATTGAGGAAAGTCTTTTAGGTCTTAATGTCAACCTAAACCATTGAACTGTATGAAAGGCCTAATGTCTGATAAGTGCTTGCATGTTTTATGTTTTAACTATTATAATGTTTGAGACATTTTGTATATGATCCACTGGGCACTTGAGCTCACTCATTAATTCTTGTTCATTTTAATCACTGAAGGCACTTGAACTGTCAAGTGAAGAGGACACATTTTTGCAGTAATGGTATGCCTCAATGATGATGTTATGTACGGTTGGAACTCTATTTTTTATTTGTGAATTGTAGAGCAATTGGACCCACTTTACATTATTGTGTTCTTTTTATTTGTAAGAACCTCAGCAGTGATGGCAATGTTTAACCATTATTGATAGTAAGTCGATTATGTTGCTTAGTTTATCATTCTTACATTATTGTTTATTCATGTTACGAATTACTCTAATGATGACTTTGATATATGAAGGGATGTGACCTGGTACGAATAAACCAGTATATAGTTTGAGAAATAATAATATCCTAATGCCTGGACGTTGAAAGCGGGAGTGACCGCATGCAAAATAGGAGTGCCTACTCATTATAATATGAATATGTCTCGAGTTGAGAGACAAGTGTGCCTATTATGGCGAATGTGACCATATTTCAGGCTAGGGTTGTCACAAAGTTTGTATCAAAGCACAGTCAGTAGATGTACTGGGCAAGATTTAGAAAGAATTGACTCATAGAATGAGTCAAGACCTAGCCAGTAGTTGTTGGGCTAGAGTTGAATGAACACTTTGATACAAAGGTGGTATTAGAGCCTAGGTTGTAGCTCACTGGAGAAGAATGTTAGATTGACACCCAAGGGTGGCGTTAGAGCTCATTTAGTAGAACTACTGGGCATAACTTCTACAGACTTAGACAAAGTTGACTCAAATGAGAAGTCTAGGGCTTAGATAGTAGCCCTAGAGGAAAGAGTCTTGAGTCCGACGCCAAAGGTGGCGTTAGAGCTTAATTTGTAGACATACTGAACAAATGTTGGAGCCTATGCTATGGAGTACTAGGCCAGAGTCTAAGGTATAGATTATGGACTGCCATTTTGATGGAGGAACTGTGCAGTAAAGATGTGGGACACTTAGGTCTTGGAGAAGACCTTAGGCATGGACTAGGGTGTTGTCAAGATGGCATGATGCATCATAAATAAAAGATTTTAAGGCATAGGATAGAGACTGAAAACACGTGATAATAAAACAATTGTTTGGTCAAGATAAAAGATTCGAGAGGATCTTATATCCTTGGTTTCTATGTGGTGTGGGATGCATAGAAATTTGGAGATATGGAGGAATTTTGGACTTGGAGATTGACGGGCCATGTTTGGTGAATGGTTGATGATTTTAGAAGAACTTGTTTACCTATGCTTAGTATGTATGAGATGGTTAAGTATTAGTGAAGCTTGGGAAGCTTAAGTTTTCAAGACATATGTGAAATTGTATGGGTGTAGTGAGAGTTCTAAGTGGAAGTCTATGTCGCTAGGCAAGGATGGTATGGGATGTTCAAACTCAGAGGAGTAGATGGAAGCTTAGGAATTTTCTTATGTTAGCATGACATTGTCTGATTGTATGCTTGATTGATTGCTTGCATGTTTGCATGTAAAAAGATTTTGAAATATGCATATCTTGAGTTTTTAATTTACTGAACCCAAGTTTTGTACCCAAAAACATCAGAGGACTTAGAAGCATAAACCAATAGGCAATTGAATAGACGAGAACTTAGAGACATGAATTTAGAGTCATGATAGCACGGATAAACGTTATAGTGATTTCTTCGATCAATTTATGATGATTAAATGGATTTTTGGTTGTAAGAAGTGCCTAGATCCAAGATACAAGCTGTAAGAGTTGCCACAGCTAATGAAACTGAACCACATGGGTAGGGGATACAAATTAATCAGACTGAGGCTTAGGGGTTTATATTGACTCCTAAGTTTTGGATAGAGATCACTAGGAGGGTCACAGAGTAGATCATGAGGGCATTGTCATTGCCACAGATATAGCCACAAGCGGCACCAGAGCCGCAGGTAAAAGCCCCACATCAGGAGCAGGTTTTGGTACAATAGTTGGTGCCTATGCCAGAGGTTCCAGTCCATCAGAAGGCAAAGGATGAGATAGAAGATAAGGAACAAAGGGCAATGTTGCTGGAGTTACCGTAACTCCGCCCTTCTTAGTTCAATGGCACATCTAACAACATGACAATTAATCATTGGTACGAGGAGCTAGATGAACATCTGGATGTGTTAGGGGCAATGGGTCCTCGTAGAGTTACACTGGATGCCCATCAGTTTAAGGGACCCGCTAAGAGTTGGTGGAGGATGCTGAAGGCAAACTTGAATACCAACATCTAACAAATGAACTAGGAAGAATTTAAGGAAGTGTTTTATGAGAAATTTTTCCCAAAGGCTACTTTGAGGCAAATGCATTTTGAGTTCATTAGATTGACTTAGAGAGACATGGCCTAGCAGAATATGAGACCAAGTTTACCAAATTGGCCAAGTTCTTTCCTAAACTAATTAGGGAAGAAAAGATAAAGGCCAAAAGATTTTCAATGGGTCTCAAGATCGAGATTTGAAAGGTGATAATACAATTTGGCCTAATGACGTATAGGGATGCGTAAAGAAGGCATTATTCTTAGAACAATAAATGAACTTCGAGTAGAAGTTAAGGAATAGAAACAAGAGACCCAGTAACAGTAGAGATTTCTAGGGGAATCAAAAGAAGCCAAATAGGAATTAGCTATAGATGCAGCAGAACTAGGGCAAAGTTGAAAAACAAATAGCTTTGACAGATGGAACATGTTTTAATTGTGACTAGAAAGGACATCTTGCGAAGGACTATTAAAACTAGGAGCCACAAAGACAAAACTAGGGACAGAACAAAGATCAAGGTGGAAACCAAGGTGGTCATGTCCAAGAACAACTACTGTAGAAACAACCCTAGCCACAACAGCAGCAATATGGTAGGCAGAATCAAGCCCGAGTGTTTGCTATAAAAGACAGACAAGCAGACCTTGCACTGATTATTGAAGTTACATTTTCATTATTTAATGTTGTTGTGAAAATATTGTTTGATTCATACGTGACCAAGTTTTCATGTTTGAAGACTTAGCTAAGAGGTTACAATTAGTAACTGTTACTCCATCAGAACTATTGTATGTATCTACTCCCATAGGAGCTACTGTACTCACCCAAAAAGTTTGCACATGTGAGTTGAGACTTGGAAACAAACTAGTAACTGCCGAACTTAGAGTATTACCTTTCTATGGCTATGATGCGATATTGGGCATGGATCAGTTGAATTAACATTAGGCTCAGATCGATTGCCCAAGACAAAGAGTCATGTTGATTCCACCATCTGGAGAGTTGGTGAAAGTCAATGGGGACATGCAGAGACCACCCCAAAGTCTTATGATAACAACATTACACTATTTAAAATAGAGTAAAGACTTAAAATAATTACTAGAGGAGAATACTAGAGAACCTAAGAAGTAACATGAAATAATATTAGTAAAGGAATATGGTGACATGTTTCCAGATGACCCTACACAAATAGATAGAGTTCAAGATTTAATTGTATCTAGGCACAAATCCTATAGTCATTCCTCCTATAGGATGGCACCAGTGGAATTGATTAGACTCAAAACATAGCCAGATGAACTTGATGAGAAAGGATTCATTAGACCTAGAATTGTCATGGGGAGCGCCAATGCTATTTGTGAAGAAGAAGGACAAATCCATGAAACTGTGTATTGACTATAGGAAGCTCAATCAAGTAACGGTAAAGAACAAGTATCCTTTGCTCAGGATAGACGATCTATTTGATCAGTTGAGAGGAACTACTCACTTTTCCAAGATTGATTACAGGCCAGGATACCATCAACTGAGGATCCAAGAGTTAGATATACAAAAGACAACCTTTAGAGCTCGATGTGGGAATTTTGAGTTCACAGTGATGCCATTTGGTTTGACCAACGCACTGGCTGCATTCATGGACCTAATGAATATGGTATTCAAATAGTACTTGGACCAGTTCATAGTGGTGTTTGTGGACTATATCCCAATATAGTCCAAGTCAGAAGTTGAACATATAGGGCACGTGAGAATTGTTTAGGAAACATTAAGAAGGAACATATTATAGGCTAAGTTTAGCAAGTGTAAGTTCTAGGTAAAGAAAATCAAGTTTCTTGGCCACATTGTTTCAGCTAAAGGAATATCAGTAGAAGATAAAATAGAAGTAGTGTCAGATTGGAAACAACCCAAGAACGTAACATAGATCAGAAGTTTCTTAGGTTTGGTAGGTAAGATAATACTGCAGATTTATCTAATACTTCTCAAAGTTAGCTAAACCCATGACTAAGCTAACCAGGAAAGGAAAACAATTTATGTGGGATGAGAAATGTAAGAAACCATTTCAAGTATTGAAGAAGAAGTTAACTACGATTTCCATATTGGTTGCTCCTGCACATGGGGTGAGATTCGTCCTATATACAAATGCATCGCAAAATGGACTAGGTGTTGTGCTGATGCAATAAGGAAAGTCATTGCATATGCCTCACGATAATTGAAAATACATGAATAAAATTACGCTACTCACGATTTGGAATTAGCTACAATCGCGTTTGCACTAAAGATCTGGAGGCATTACCTCTATGGAGAGGCTTGACCTATTTTCTGATCATAAAAGCCTAAAGTATATCAATACCCAAAAGGAGCTGAACCTTAGACAATGAAGATGGATGGAGTTCTTAAGGGACTATAACTTTCAGCTACACTACCATCTAGGAAAGGCTAATATTGTAGCCAATGCCCTTAACCGAAAATATAATAAGAAAGATGAGGAAAAAGGGCAGATGTATCGGTTAATCAGTGATTACAATTTGGTTGTAACTTCAAATGGGAAATAGGTGTATCTATATGCTACACTTGCCAATCGAATCCCTTACTCTAGATAAGGGATAAATAGAATAGGATAAGTGGATAATCAATCTCACAGAAGGTATCAGACAGGACAAAAATCATAATTTCAAGATTGATGTTGAGGGCACACTGAGACTGGGAGACAATCTGGATGAAGCTCATTAGACTAAGTATATAATGCATCCAGGTGGCAATAAGATATATCAGAACCTTAGGAAAACCTATTGGTGGAGGGGTATGAAAAGAGACATAGCTAAGTATGTTTTCAAATGCCTAACCTATAAACAGGTAAAGACAAAACACAAAAGGCCTATTGGGATGTGATAGCCACTCCCAATCCCCAAATGAAAATGGGACATCGCCATGGACTTCATTAGCAGTTTACCTAGAAACCCTAAGGAAGAAAATAAAATATGGGTAATTGTGGATCGACTCACAAAGGTGGCTCATTGCCTACCTATACAATCCACAGATCCAGTTGGAAAACTTGGAGAACTCTGTATCAAGGAGATAATGAGACTGCATGGGGTACCTAAGAAAGTAGTGTCACACAGAGATTTTAGGTGCACATCTTAGTTTGGGCAGAGCCTACAAAAGGAACTAGGCAGTAAACTCAACATCAACACTATTTTTCATCCTTAGACAGATGGGTAGTCTAAGACGGTCATATAGATACTAAAAGAAATGTTGAGAGCTCGTATCCTTGATTTCAAGGGAACTTGGAGCAAATACTTGCATCTGGTGGAATTCACCTACAGTAATAGTTATTAGGCGAGTATAAGAATGGATTCATATGAAGCTCTTTACGATAGACCCTACAGATCACCATCATGTTGAGCCGACATTGAAGACCATGTGCTTATAGGGCTAGACTTGGTATAGGAAATGTATGATCAAGTTAAATAGATTAAGAAGAGATTGGCCAAAACACAGAGTTGACAAAAGAGCTTTGCTAACAAGAGGAGAAGACTTCTAGAGTTTCAGATAGGTGAAATAGTATTCCAGGGGATCAACCTTCAAAAGGGGATCAAGCAATTCATTAATGAGGGAAAGCTATCACAGAGATTTATTGGTTCGTTTGAAGTACTCAGACGAGTTGGTGAATGTGCCTATAAATTGGACCTACCAAATAGAATGTCCTCTATTCATAACACATTCCATGTGTTGATGTTATAGAAATATGAACTGGATCCTTCTCACGTTATACACTGGGAGGAAGTTGATATCTGGGATGATGCTATTTGTGAGGAGCCTACAATTAGGATATTGGATCATAAGGTATAGAGTCTTAGAACTAAGGACAACCCTTTAGTCAAGGTTCTGTGGAGACACCATGACGTGGAAGAGGGAACCTGGGAATCAGAAAACGAAATGTTGAAAAGGTTCCCAGACCTCTTTACTAGGAACATCTAATTGGATGGCATCGTACATGTATGTGATTCCTTTTAAATTTTGAGGACGAAATTCTTTTAAGGGAGTAGGTTGTAATAACCTAAAGTTCATCAAAACTTGATTAAAATCAACATTTAATAAAAATATGTCGAGTGCAATAAGCTTTGGGAAATCCATGAAATCATGGTATCCAAGTCGTATAATCGATGAACACAAAAACCAGTAAGTCAGAACGAAACATGAGACGTTGCATGAAACTAAATAACGCAATGAACATTAACTTCCGTAGTAGCCTACCATGGTAGTGTAGCAAGGCCCATGGACTATTGCAGTAGCTATAATATCTCACATTGGCCCGACACTAGAGTGATGCCTCGGCTAAATGAGCAATTACAAGCTTTACTAGTGCCGAACGCTTTTGAGAGACTTAGGTTCGAGTCTTGCCAAGAACAAAATTCTACACCCAGTTGTGGTAGCCAAGGTGGGGAGAATATCAGTATGTAGCGGGCCTAGGTTGTTACAAATAGTATCAGAGCTGCTCTAGGTGTGACGGAGGTGTGAGCCTTGAGGACTTCAAGGGGAGTGAATTGTATTATCCCACATCGGTTTGACACTAGAGCGATGCCTAGGCTAAATGAGCAATTGTTACTAATGCTGAGCACTTTTGAGAGACTCAAGTTTGAGTCTTGCCAAGAACAAAACTTTACACCCAATCAGTAGTGGCTAACATGGGGATAATATTGATATGTAGTGGGCCAGGATTTTTATAGTAGCCTACCATGATAGTGCGAGCAAACCTAGAATAATAGGCGTAATTTTTATTAACGTTGTAGTGAATCGAGTTACTGCAGTATTGCGTGATTATATAAGTTAAAATAGCGAAAAACCCTAATTTGAGTTATTCTTACTGCAATTGCACAACATGTCCCCACGAATAAAAAACAGCTATTACCAAACGACTTCCTCTTCCCTCCTTAGGCAGTCTAGATTTGTTTTAATCCATTTTACACTCCTATTAACAGCTAGACACATTAATAGAAGAAGAAATGCACAATCTGTGAGAAGTCTGGGTTGTGACACCTCCAGAAACGCCTATGCACAAGTAACACACTAGTTTGCATTGAGAATCCACGTTTCTATCTCTATTTTTGCATTGTTTAAGAATGTACTCGTCTCGTTCCATATAATAAAAACCTAAGGCATTCAAAGCATTCCTTTCGGGCGAACATGAAACGAATGAAGCAAGAAACATATAGCAGCAAGATATAATGTCTTTTTGCATTGTATAATTCATGTTTGTATTCCTAAGCCAATGCATCAAAGTCCCATGCTTGGGAAGAAACGAGAAATGCACGAAAAAAATACAATTTCTAGAAATTACATGATTATTGTTGTATCACACCACGGTAGTGCACTGTTTACATTTAACTAGACCTTGGTTACCGTTATAACATGAAGACCTACTGCGATAATGACAAGAAAACTTACCCAGAACATAACCTACCACGGTAGTGCAATTAACCCTCGCAGTTACTGCAGTAGCCTATCGTAGTAATGAGAGTGTGATTACGTTTTTGTGTTTTCTCATATAGACCTTGGATACCGTGGTATTTCCCTACTCTACCGTGGTACACTGGAGAAAAATAGACCAATATATGTTTGTTATGACGTTCTTACACACCATATACACAAAGACTTGAGAATCATTGTATTATGGTTTAACAACACTATAATTGCTTCAACTTTTTAGAATCATGATTTTAAATCCTTAAAGTCGAGGATACATGAAGATTGGATAACAAAGTGAAATTTTAGAAGGAACCAAACAAGAAAACAAGTGGAAATAACTACCCTAAACTCTTTAGTATTGTTTTGGTTTGAATGTGCAACATGATTAAATGTTTGCTTGTATTGATTATTTAGGAGAATGCCAGGGATATGTGTGACACGTACAAATGATTGATTATCTCTTATGATGTTAATAATATGCTATACAATCCATGAATGTTAATATTATTTGAAATATATGCCATGTATACCATGTGAAGAATAACATGACTAGTATGACCGTAAGCATGATGTACTGTTGATTTATATCCATCATTTATTTATATCTAGATATTGGAATTGTTAATATGCTTGTGGTCACTTAATGAAGATGATTAAGAGAGTTAACCACGTACTAACGTGCTGATGTAGATACTGTGTTAGTAGCCTGACATCATCATAGGTGTTTCCAACCCAAGGCGGGTCTTGATACTATTATGGTAGTAGTGAGAGGGGACTGAGAGTCGAGTTGTGACTTCACTCCTTGGACTAATAGTCGAGTTGAGACTTCACTCCTGAGATAGGGATCCGAATAAGTAATTAGCCGTTGGGCATTACTTCCAATATTCTAAACCTAATGGGGAATACTAAAGAAAGTCATTTCAGTCTTAACGTCAGCCTAAACAATTGAATTGTATGAAATGCTTAATGCCTGATAAGTGCTTGAATGTTTTATGTTTTAACTATTATAATGCTCGAAATGTTTTATGTATTATCCAATGGGCTCTTGAGCTCACCTTACTAATTCCTTTTTTCAGATAATCACCGAGGCACTTGAACTGTCAAGTGAAGAAGATACATTTTTGTAGTAATAACATGCCTCACTGATGAGGTTATGTAGGATTGGAACTCTATTTTTTGTTTGTTAGTTGTACAGTAATGGGACCCACTTTACATTATTGAGTTCTTTTTATTTGCAAAACCTCGGCCGTGGTGGCTAGTGTTTGACCATTATCAAAAGTAAGTCAGTTATTTTGTTTAGTTTATCATCCCAACATTTTTGTTTATTCATGTTATGAATTACTCTGATATATCAGGGGATCTGACCTGGCACCAATAGACCATGATATGATTTGAGAAGCAATAATATCCCGATGCTTGGAAGGTGAAAGCGGAAGTGACCGCATACAAAATAGGAGTAACTACGCATTATAATATGAACATGTCTCGAGTTGAGAGACAAATGCGCCTACTATGGCAAATGTGACCATATTCCGTGGTCGTGGTGTTATAGGAGGTATTAGGCAATTTGACTAATAGGTATTAAGGCGCCTTGGGAGAGGGATTTTGTGAAAGTGTCATAATCTATAGAATTATGAATTAGATTAATTGAAATAGGAATTAAGGGGGAACATATAGATTTTACAATCCTAGTTCCTTAATTAATATAGTTTTCAAAACTGATATTTGCTTGCTTTTCAATTCGATTTTAGTTTGCAACATTCAAATTTGGTTGTTAGCCTTGATAAAATCAATACTAATATTAGATTGGGATTTAGGATTATTTACAATATACTATTCCCAATGGACGATATCCAATTTCTTACCATATATTGCTATTGCGATTTGTACACTTGCAGTGATCCCAACAAGTTTTTGGTGTCGTTGCCAATTGAAATTGGTTAAATCTTAATTAAAGCAATTTATTATCATTTATTTTATTTTGTTTTGCTTTATTCTTTTTATCATTTAATCCATTT
This sequence comes from Tinospora cordifolia, assembly GCA_030144865.1. Taxonomy (NCBI): domain Eukaryota; kingdom Viridiplantae; phylum Streptophyta; class Magnoliopsida; order Ranunculales; family Menispermaceae; genus Tinospora; species Tinospora cordifolia. The sequence continues at coordinate 525 of JAJIYU010001552.1, read as the reverse complement.
GCTACACCTAGATCTGTTTTCTTTGCTAGTGGTGTTTTAGGTTTGTTGATGAGTAGAGACTCAACTGAGTTGAACGATCCAAACTTTTTAAAAAAACTTTGCGAGATTCATTTAGAGGCTAGAAGCCATACATCTAATGTAACACCCCAATTTTCGACCAGACCTCCATTCACGTGTTACCTCATATGTGGATCATCGCCCGATGAAAATCGAGATGCTACTAAAAATTTTCGTTCTGTTCAAATCTTTTTCTTCCAAATTAACTTCATAATAAATTTGTTCTTAAATCAATATCTGAATAATTGTTTATCAAAATAAAACATCAAAAGAACTCCTCAAAATGCTCGCTGGATAAACTGATACAAATCATAGATAATACAGCGGAAATACTTGAAATTATTCATTCAATCCAATATCATTAAACAAGGAAAATCCATTGAAAGATAAATAAACCAAAGTTAAACCAACGTAATCACATTAAAACAATTCTGTAATATAAAACTTGACCTTCAAGTCACCTATCCC
>JAJIYU010001551.1:0-35205 GCA_030144865.1 Tinospora cordifolia | reverse complement strand
AGCCTGCCAAACCCAAGAAACTTCTGATTTCTGTTACTGTCTTGGGTTGCTTCCAGTTTATAACAGCCTCCACTTTCGCTGGATCTACAGAGATGCCTTTTGCTGACACTATGTGGCCAAGGAACTTGACAGTTTCCATCCAGAACTCACACTTACTGAATTTAGCATATAGCTGGTTCCTTCTGAGAGTTTCCAGCACGATCCTCAAGTGTTCTAGGCGTTCAGCTTCTGACTTAGAGTAGATTAGGATATCATCCACGAACACCACTACAAATTGGTCAAGGTACTGTCTGAACACTCGGTTCATCAAATCCATGAAGGCAGCCATGGCATTGGTCAAACCAAATGGCATCACGGTGAACTCAAAATGTCCATATCTTGTCCTGAAGGCAGTCTTGTATATGTCAGATTCTCGAGTCCTCAGCTGATGATAACTCGACCTAAGATCAATTTTAGAGAATGAGTGGCTCCTCGTAATTGATCAAATAGGTCGTCAATCCTTGGTAAAGGATATTTATTCTTTATTGTAACTTGATTCAACTTCCGGTAGTCGACACACAGTCGCAAGGAACCATCCTACTTTTTCACGAACAACACTGGAGCTCCCCAAGGTGATTCACTCGGCCTAATGAAACCTTTCTCCATGAGCTCGTCCAGTTGAGTTTTCAGTTCAATTAGTTCTGCTGGCGCCATCCTATAAGGAGGTATGGCTATAGGGTTGGTTCTCGGGTGAAGTTCGATCTTGAACTCTAACTCTCTAGCAGGCGGTAGTCTGGGTAAGTCATCTGGGAACACATCCTCGTACTCTCTAACCACTACTAAGTCTTGTATCTTCTTTGGTTCCATAAGCTCTTCTTCCGAGAGTTCCTCAAAATCATCTGTCTGCTTCAAGCAATTCAGCAAGGCTAGGGTTGGACTTCTTGGTAGTCTCCGCATATCCCCATAGATTTTAAAGATCTCCCCAGAAGGTAATGTTATAGTTACCTGTCTCTTAGGACAATCTATCTGGGCCTGGTACTGATCTAACCAATCCATCCCCAGGATTACATCATAGCCATGAAAAGGTAGGGTCAAGGTACTGATCTAAGGTCACAACTACACATCTTCTTTGAAGTTACAATGGTCCCTATTGGTGTGGACACATTCAAAGTTACAGGTAGTGTTTTTGTCACAAGTTTTAACCGATCAGCTAGTTCTTCAGAAACAAAGGATTTAGAGGAACCCGAATCAAACAATAGTTTCACAGCAACATTGAATAATAGGAACGTACCTTCCACTGTAGGGACCTGGTCTTCCTGGGCCTCAACCGTGAACACTCTAGCCTGGATCTAACCACGGCCTTGGTTTTGCCCCTGATTGGCATTCTGATTCTGTCTGGCTTGAGGGCGCCCATTCTGACCTCCTCCCTGGGTGTTTTGTTGTTGCTGTTGTTGTTTGGGAACCTGAACTGATGCTGTTGGGCAGTTTTTAGCAAGATGCCCCCTTTGTCTGCATACAAAGCACAATCCCAGCCTTTTAGCCTGCTCCCTTGCCTCATCCTTGTTTTGTCCCTGTTTCTGTGGTGCATTCCCACCATTCTTACTTTTCTTCTGAGCCCCTTGGTTATTTTCATTCTCGGGCCTCTTGTTCTTTTCCCTCAACCTTTGCTCTAGGTTGAGCTCTTGTTCCAGAATCAAGGCCCGTTCAACAACTTCCTTATAGGTTCGGAGGCCCAACGTCATTATAACCTTTCGGATCTCGATCTTGAGACCTTGTGCAAATCTGTTGGCTTTCATCTTTTCTTCCCGGATCAATTCTTGGGAGAATTTGGCCAACTCAGTAAATTTCCTCTCATATTCAGTTACTGTGAGATCCCTCTGATTGAGTCTCACGAAGTCTTCTTGCAACTTTCTGAGAGTTGCCTCCAGAAAGAATTTGTCATAAAATTTTTCTCTGAACTCTTCCCAAGTCATGGTCGTAACGTCAGTGTTGGTATCCATCTGCATCATTCTCCACCATCCACGGGCTGGTCCTTTGAAATGGTGTGTGGCTAGTGCTACTCGTCGTGAACCCGTCACCTTCAGCACATTTAGTAATTCCTCCATCACCTGGTACCAGTGATCAGTAGAGATGCAGTCAGTAGTTCCATCAAATGAGGGAGGGTGGAGCTTTTGCAAATCTAGCAGCATCTTCTTCTGTCTTTCATCTTCCAAGTCCTTTGGATTCCTTTGACGTTCCTGAGGTACTGGTGTTGGGACTTGGACTGGAATAGGCTCAGGTGCTTGAGGCTGCGGAGCCATCTAAGGGATTATCTGTGGAAGTGTCCTTCTCAGTTGATCTAGTACCCTCTGTGACATTTCACTCATCATGGTTTCCATTCGCGCCTCCATTCGTGCCTCCATCCGTGCCTCCATCCCAGCATGCAGTTCCTGCTCTTGTTGTTCAGTCTCCTCAGAGGTGGTGGATCGAGTTACGTACCTTCTAGCTCTAGCCATTTTCTTGTAAAATTGAGCAAAGTATCAGTATATGTCAAATATTCGTGCTATCATGACTCTAGATTCAGTTTCTAGGTTCTCGATCTGTTCAGTGGCCTAAAGTTTTTCTTCTAGGTTCTTTTCATGCATGGGTACAGGATTTGGGTTTTAAAGCACATAAATAGTAAAGCATGCATATCACACAATCATACAATCACGCTAGCACAGCAAGGTTCCAAACTTCCACCTAAGCTTTCAGGTTCAAGCGTCTCATACCACTCTACCCCTTCCACTTATGCTTTCACTCAGAACAGAGCCGCACCCAAACAATTTCGCAAATGTCTCGATAACTAAGGTTCCCGAGCCCACTATACTCAACCGTCCCATACCAGCGAGCATAGAGAAACTCGTTCTGCCAGAGTTACCGATCATTCACCACACATGGTCCATCATTCTCCGAGTCCAGGCTTCCTCCATAACCCCGAATTCCTATGCATCCCATACTACATAGAAACCGAAAATTATAGAAGCTTCCCGGTCTCGTGTCCTAATCAAACAATTTTCTGTTTTCACACAAGTTCTCGTCTCTAGCCTATGCCCTAGTGTTTTATGCTTTTGATCCACTGTGCCCCTATGGCTACACCCATTTCTACCTAAGGTCTTTTCTCTGGACCTAGGGTTCAGTTCTGGTTGACTTACAACCTCTGTCTGATCAAGATGCCATATTTGGCATCTTTTTTGACTTCTATTCACTCTCTTGCCCTAATTTTTCTACCTTCTAGTTTTCTTTTATAGAAAATAAGAGTGTTCTTCAACTCCGACTACTCATATGAGCTGGTGGGACAACCTCCAGATCGGGCGGCGAGACTGAAGTCTACTTAGCAACCGCGCTTTCTCGGGCGGGATAACCCACCTCCCTTTCAATGTTTAGCTTTACTCGGGACAAAGCTTACCTACTATCAGCTCAACTTATAGTCTTTGTATCCGAACAAAACATTTCAAAAACATATGCTTCCTTTTCGAAAACACTTTCAAAAACATTCATCAATTTCAAAAACAGAAGGTAGGGCATTCTAAATTCAATTCAATCCAAGGTGAAAACCCTAATTTGAGTTTCTAATTCTAGTCAAACAACCCCTGTTCGACTTTCTAATTCTTATTTGATCAAAAATTGCACATATCCTTGTATTTTTTACCATGATATCCCATTTTATGCATTATAATCATATTTTTTCCTTCTAAAAATCCACTAAATTGATTTTTATTCCTCAATTGGGTAACTAGGACATGCCAAATTTTTCATTCACCAATTTTGTATAATATTCTAAGTAAAAACAAAAATTTCATATAAAATTTTCGAGATGTTACAGTATGAATGTTTACATTTGAATAACATGATTTAATTTTCAGTTTAACATGTATGCCTTGTTTACTTAATCATGAATCTATGCCATGCTTAGATTATGCATGATTAGGCTTATTTTATGAAGAATAATCATGCTTGATGTTTATGTGTTGAACATTCTGAATTTATTTATTTTATTTATATTTCATGATCATTAGAACTAAATGAAAGAAGTCGAGACTAAGAACCACGTACTATCATAGTGATCCAAAGGGATACTATGGGTGTTCTTTACATATACTGTGTGTATATGGTTTGTCTTACTGTGTGTATTGGGTGTAGTACAAAATATTTGGACTATAGGCAAGAGACCCTAAATCTAATGAAAAGTGACATAAAAATTTGTCTTTCGACTCAAAAGGAGGTATTTTGGATAAAAACATCAAGGGATTAGACCGCCTTTCAGTCTGAATTACAACAGTAACAACAAATTGTTTGAATCACATAATTGTTTACAACTATTTGAAATTGAAGTGATATTAGTCTAAGATAATGAATTGGTTGTTTGAAAAAGATCCACCGGGCTAGGTGTTCACCCATTCTCTCTTATCTTTTCAGCAAATTCATTTAAACAACGAAGCATACAAAGGCTTAGAATGCTTACTTTTAGAAAGTTTCTATTTTTATTTTAATGTAAGGGCATGTTGCCCATGTTTTGAATTTTCGCTACAAGTTTCTATTTGAGTTGTATACTCTTTTTTTTTAGAAGTTTAAATTTGAAGTCATGTACCAACTTTTACTAAATCAGTAAAGATTTAGAAAGTTTTTTTTATCAGTTGTGCAATTGTCTTAGTGAATGTTTTTAATTAAATAAGGCATCCGATATTTGAATTAGAAAGATAAGTTGTGTACTTATAATTGTAACTGGACCTTGGCTCGCCCTGTGGCTAAACCAAATTGAAAGTCTTGGGAGCCAGGGTGTTACAGGTATGGAACGCTTGAACTCGGAGGTATAGGTGGAAGTTTGGAATTGCTCTATGCTAGCATGTCGTTGTGGTGATATATGAGATTGTTTGCTTACATGTTTTATGTATGCAAAGGTTTTTGAAATACTTGCATTTTTTTTAATTCTGAAACCAAATCATGTATCCAAAACTGAACAAATTCATTAAGGACCCATAAGCATAAACCAAGAAGCCAATAAACAAACAAGAACTTAGAGATATGAATTTAGAGTCATGCTAGTATGACAAAAATAAATCCTCTAAGTTTGTACATGGGATTTCTTCAATAAATTTATGATGACTAAATAGATCTTTGGTTGTAGATAAATGGTTGAATCTAAGAGACATGTTACAAGAATTGTCCCGTCTAAGGAGACTGAATCTCAGGGGTAGAGGCCATTGATTAACCAAAATGAGGCTTAGGTTGGGGCAATCTTGACTCTAGAGTTCTAGGATGAGATCACTAGATGGGTCACCGAGCAGATCTTGGAAGTGTTGTTATTCCCACGGATGTAGGCACATGCAACATCAAAGCCACAAGTATAGGCCCCACCTCAAGAGCAAATATCGATACAACAATCGGCGCTCATGCCAGAGGTTCCAATCCATCAGAAGGCACAGGAACAAATTGAAGACAAGGAACAGAGGGCGATGCTAATTGAGTTACAAAAATTTCACCCGTCCCAATTTGATGGTGCATCCGATAGCATAGATGCAAATCAATGGTACAAAGAACTTGATGAGCACCTAGATGTGTTAGGGGGTACAGGACCCTGCAAAGTTACGCTGGCCACACATGAGTTTTAGGGACCAACCAGGAGTTGGTGGCAGATGTTGAAAGCAGATCTAAACACTGACGTACGACACACGAACTGGGAAGAATTTAGAGAGTTGTTCTATGAGAAATTCTTCCCTGAAGCCACACAAGTACAAATGGAGTCTGAGTTCATCAGGTTGACTTAGAGGGATATGACAGTATCTAAATATGATGTCAAGTTCACTAAATTGGCCAAGTTCGCTCCTGAGCTGATTAGGGACGAAAAGATGAAGGCCCACAGGTTTATGGAAGGCCTAAATATTGACATTCGCAGAGTGGTAAACCCAATGAGTTTAAGAACCTATAGAGAAGTAGTAGAAAAAACACTGCTTACTGAACGAGAAAGATCAACTTCGAGTAGAAGTTGAGAAACAAGGGCAAGAAGCTGAGCAATAGTAATAAAGTTCCAAGGGAAATAGAAGAAACTTAATAGAAATTAGCCTCAAAGGTAACAGACTCAAGGCAGAATTGATAAGCAACAAGCTCAGAGAGAATGAGCTTGTTACAATTACGGGCAGAAGGGACATATGGCCAAGGACTGTCAGAATCAAGGACACCAGAGGTAAATCCAAGGGCAAAATAATGGTCAGGGCAGAAACAAAGATGGTCGTGGATAGCAACTGCCACAATAGAGGCAGCCCCAACAACAACAACAACAACAATAGTAGGGCAGACAGAACCAGGCCCGAATGTTTGCCATTGAAGGCAGACATGTGAAACTAGCTCTGGCTGTCTGTTTAATGTTGTTGTTAAGACCTTATTGGATTCGGGTTCCACTCAGTCTTTTGTGTCAGAAGAACTAGTCAGGAGATTACAATTAGTGACATTCGCACCACCAGAACCACTATACGTATCAACTCCCATAAGAATTACTGTAACTGCCTAGAAAACTTGTACATGTGAGTTGAGATTTGGAGATAAACTGATTACTATTAGCCTTAGAGTATTACCTTTCCATGGTTATGATGTAATATTGAGCATAGACTAGTTAACCCAATACCAAGCTCAAATTGATTGCCCAAGACGGAGAATCACATTAACTCTACCATCTGTTGAACTAATGAGGGTTAAAGGAGATATGCAAAGATTGCCCCCAAACCCTATGACCGCTATTCTACATTGCATAAGGTAGAATAAAGACTTTACACAAGTCCTAGATAATGATATCAGGGAGCCGAAAGATATTTAGGAGATACCCGTAGTGCAAGAGTACCTAGATGTGTTCCCATACGATTTATCTAGACTACCACCACATAGACGAGTAGAATTCAAGATTGAACTACAACCAGGCATAAACCCTATAGCCATTCTTCCCTACAGAATGGCACCAATAGAGTTGATTGAACTCAAGACATAGCTGGATGAACTCCGAGAAAAGGGGTTCACTAGACCTAGTGAGTCACCATGGGGAGCTCTAGTACTATTTGTGAAGAAGAAAGAGGCCTCGATGAGATTATGTGTTGACTACAGAAAGATCAACTAGGTAACCATAAAGAATAAGTATCATTTGCCTAGAATAGACGATCTGTTTGATCAGTTGAAGTGAGCGACTCATTTCTCCAAGATTGATTTGAGGTCAAGTTATCACCAGCTCAGGATCAGGGACGTAGACATTCATAAGACAACCTTCAGAACTCAACATGGGCATTTTGAGTTCACAGTGATGCCATTTGGTCTAACCAACACACCAGCTACATTCATGGATCTAATGAACAGAGTCTTACGTCAGTATTTGGATTAGTTCGTAGTAGTATTCGTAGATGGCATCTTAATCTACTCTAGATCAGAAGTTGAACATATGGAACATTTGAAAATTGTGCTAGGCACATTAAGGAGAAACAAAATGTATGCTAAGTTTAGCAAACATGAAATCTGGATTATAAAGGTCAAGATTTTTGGCCACATAGTCTCAGCCGAAGGAATATCAATCGATCTAGACAAAGTGGAATTGATAACTAATTGGAAGCAGCCAAAGACAGTGACAAAAATCAGAAGCTTCTTGGGTTTGGCAGGATACTGTCGAAGATTTATTCGAGACTTCTCCAAGTTAGCTGGGCCTATGACTAAGCTAACTAGAAAAGGAAAGAAGTTCATCTGGGATGAAGAAAAGATTGAATTCAGCTCCAATCTTGGTTACCCCTACTCATAGCATTGAAACGTTCTGTATACAGATGCATCATGGAATGGCTTGGGTGTTGTATTGATGTAAGAGGGGAAAGTCATTGCCTACAACTCTTGATAGCCAAAAGTCCATGAGCAGGACTATCCTACGCATGACCTGAAACTAGTTGCTATCATGTTTACCTTAAAGATATGGAGGCATTATCTCTATGGAGAGAAATTCGACTTGTTTTCAAACCATAAAAGCCTGAAGTACATCAATACTCAAAAGGAGTTAAACCTGAGATAGTGGAAATGGATGAATTTCTAAAGGGCTATGATTTCCAACTCCAATACCATCTAGGAAAGGCTAATGTCGTAGCCGATACCCTTAGTAAAAAGTTTGATAAGAGAAGTGCAAAAAATGGCAAATTTATCAGCTCATCAATGACCATAATTTGAGTGTAACTTTAGACAGAAAGTAGGCATACCTATGTGCAATAATTTTCCAACCAAACCTGCTATAATACATTCGAGATGAACAAAAACAAGACAAATGTATTATGGACCTGACAGAAGGTGTCTAGCAGGTAAGCACACCGATTTCAAGATTGATACCAAAAGTACATTGAGACTTGGGGATAGAGTCTATGTAACAGAGAATGGGCAAAGTAGAAGAACCATATTGGATGAGGCACATTAGACTAAGTACACGATGCATACAGGAGGTGATAAGATGTACTAGAACTTTAAAAAAACCTATTGGTGGAGAGGTATGAAGAGGGACATAACCAAGTATGTCTCTAAGTGTCTAACCTATCAGCAGGTGAAGGCCTAACACAGGAAATCTTCAAGGATGTTGCAACCACTTCTAATCCAAGAATGAAAGTGGGATAAGATTGCAATGAATTTCATAAGTGGCCTACCCCAAAACCAAAAGGGTGATGACACAGTATGGGTGATTATAGATCGGCTCACGAAGGTATCTCATTTACTATCCATTCGATCTACAGATGCAGTTGGAAAACTAGGAGAACTGTATGTCAATGAGATAGTAAGGCTATATGGTGTACCCAAGGCTATCGTGTCAGACAGAGATTCTAAATTCACATCTCAATTCTAGCAAAGCCTACAAAAAGAACTAGGTAAGAGACTCACCATGAGCATTGCATTCCATCTTTAGACAGATGGACAATCTAAGAGAGTGATACAGATATTAGAAGACATGTTGAGAGTATGTGTCCTTGACTTCAAGGGTAATTGGAGTAAATACTTGCATCTAGCAGAATTCGCATACAATAACAGTTACCAGGTAAGTATAAAAATGGCCCCTATGAAGCTCTCTATGGAAAACCCTATAGATCTCCATCTTGCTAGGCAGAGTTTGAGGATCATGTACTTACAAGGCCAAACCTAGTACAAGAGATGAATGAAGAGGTGAAACAGATACAGAAGAAGTTAACCACGGCTCAGAGTAAGCAAAAGAGCTATGCAGACAAGAGGAAAAGACCTCTAAAGTTCCAAGAAGGTGATAGAGTATTCTTGAGGATCATCCCTCAGAAGGGGATTAAACGTTTTGGGATCAAAAAGAAACTATCACCAAGATTCGTCAATCCATTCAAAACACTTAGACTATGAGCTGGAACTATGAGCTGGATCTGCTGAATAGAATGTCCTCAATCCACAATGTATTCCACGTATCGATGCTACAAAAATATGAATCGGACCCCTCTCACATCCTATATTGGGAGAAATCAATGTCCGAAACGATGTTATCTAAGAAAGACCAACCGTCAAAATATTGGATCGTAAAGTGTAGTCTTAAAACCAAGAACATCCCTCTAGTCAAGGTTCTGTGGAGACACCATGACCTAGAAGAGGCTACCTGGAAATTAAAAAGTGAAATGCGGATGAAGTACCCAGACCTCTTCACCAAGAGCATTTGACTAGATGGCATCATACTAGTATGAGATTCCCTTTAGATTTCAAGGACGAAATTCTTTTAAGGGGATTAGGTTGTAACACCACAAAAAGTTTATAGAGTTTTGGTAACTTTAAATAAAAATAATTCAAGCACAATAAACCCTGAAAAATCCATGAAAACATGTTTTAGGATATGTTTAATCAATGTACAAAAGAATCAGTAAACCGAAGCAAAGCATGAAATTTTGCATGGTAACCATCCATTGATTATCGTGGTATTATAGTGGTAATGCAACTAAAACCCAAAAAGTAGCAATATGTGAAATATGTGAAATATTTAAGTATAAGTAGTGCACCTAAAAACCCCAATCATCATTGTAGCCCTACAATCGCATGCCAACTTCAAAGAACTGATACCAGCTACCAATAACCGAACTTTCATCCCTTCCCTAACGCTCTAGATTGGTTTCCATCCATTCAAACCCTTCTCCAATGGTTTTCAAAGCCTAGATTCGTGAAGAATAACCCCAACAAGAAAGAAAATCAGTAGAGGCATCGTTTGAAATTGTTTGTACACAATAAATAGCCGAACCTTACTTGGAATCACAGTTTTTCATCATAGATTTGCATTCCCTAAGTGTATGGACTTTTTTTTGAAACACGAATCATTAGAGGCTTCAAAACCTCACGTTGAAGGAGAATAAGGAGGAAAGACAAAGGGCAACGAGGTATAATGCTTTCTATTCATGTATGAGGGTGTGTTTTGAGCTTAATGTCAATGTGTTGGAGTACAAAAAAAATAGAGGGAATGATGGACCATGGTAGTAACACATAAACCCTCTGGTTACTGCGATAACTAACCATGGTAACACACATTAAGCACACACGAACCCTCTCGTTACCGCGGTAACTGACCACAGTAACATGGTGTAAACCCAATTTTTCATCTTTGAATTTGCGCAAATGGATTACTGCAATAATGCCACTACTACCGCAGTAATCATAGGAAAACAGGGAATAATGTCATCTGTTAAGACCACTACAGACACGTTAGGATTTCTATGTTAGCAAATCATTAAATAATGATTTAAGAGACCTTAGAAATGCTTCAAACTCATGTAATGTTGGTTTTAAATCTCATAGATTGAAAGACATGGCTAATCCAATGCGAAGCAAAGGCCCAAGGGAATGAGAGATAAAGGTGGAAGTGACTGCTTGAACTCTTTCATATTATGCTAGTTAAAATATGAAACATGATTGTGTATAATTATTGTTATTCGTTGTTTTAGAAGCATGATAGGGGTTAATGCTTATGAATGAATGTTTAACTGTTTTTGTGGACTTATAACATGTCATGTTTTGCATGAAAGTATGTTATAGTTTACTTATATGATTAACTGCTTTTGTGTTATTTATAAATATGATTAATATGTTATTTATAAATATGATTAATATGATTAACTGCTTTTGCATTAAATAAACTATATTAATATGATTAATATAGTTTATTTATAGTTATTTAACTACTTTTGTGGACCTATGTTATGCATGCCATGTGATGATTAATATGATTAATGTGATTACGAGCATGATAACTTGTTTATTTATATCCATTGATTACTTATATAAGATATTTGAGATGTGGATATGCTTGCAATTATTAACCAAAGATACTAAAGAGAATTAACCACATACTGGTGCGATAATGCAAATATTAGGTAGTAGTTTGGCATCATCATGGATATTCCTAGCCCTAGGTGGGTCTCTGCTTGAAATGGGACTACGAGTCTAAGTGAGATTCCACTACTTGGTTTGATGATCGAGTGAGACATCAACCCCGTGATAGGGTTTTGGAGTGTGTAATAGGCCTTCGGCATTCCTAACTTGGAATGCCAAGGGAAAAGCCCTTTCGAACTTAACATTAACTCAAATAATTGAATTGTTGAAACGAATAATGTATTACAAGTGCTTGTATGTTTGTATTTTGACTACTATAATGCTTGAGATGTTTGTGTAAGATCTCGTGGGCTCTTGAGTTCGCCCCACTAATTTCTTTTCAAGTAATCTTTGAAGACACTTGTATACAAGTAAGGACTGCATTTTTGTAGTCATAATACATCTCACTATTGAGGTTGACTAGGAATAGTGTTACATAGCTGTTATCAATTTGTAGGGCATAGGACCCACATTTCATCTATGTTTAGTTGTTTTGTTTATTGACTTCAGCCATGGGGCCAAGCATTTACTTATTAATTCATTTTGAACTTAGGGCATGGTGTTAGAATATGTTTATTTAAGCTTTTATGAGTTTGATCATCATGTTACTATTCAAACCTACCATCCCTATGTTTAATCATGCTTAATATCGTTGTTATGTTTCCACACTCTGACATGTATTGAGATGGTGTGAGAAAGGAAAGAAAACACACAAGTAGTGTTCCCAATCACCGAATGTCAAAAACGAGAGTAACTGCAATCAGTTGATATTCCGTCTTAAGGTGAGAGACGAAGACACGCAGTAGTGGCAAGCTCGACAAGATACGAGGGCTCGGGTGTTATAGCTATACCTCCTTACAGAATGGCACTAGTGGAGTTAATTGAGTTAAAAACTCAGCTAGATGTGATCTAAGAAAAGGGATTCATAAAACCAAGGATAGATGACCTATTTAATTAATTTGGAGGAGCCACTCATTTTTCTAAGATTGATCTTAAGTCAGGATATCACCAACTGAGAATCTGAGAGTTAGACATACACAAGACAACTTTTAGGACATGGTATGGACACTTTAATCCACAGTGATGCCATTTGGTTTAACTAGTACACCAGCAACCTTCATGGATCCAATGAACCAAGTGTTTCGGCAACACCTTAACTAGTTTGTCATGGTATTCATAACAACATCCTAATTTACTCTAACTTAGAAGCTAAACACTCAGAACACTTGAGGACTATGTTGTAGATTGTTAGAAAGGACCAGTTGTATGCCAATTTTAGTAAGTGTGTGTTATAGATGAAGACGGTCAAGTTCCTTGGCTATGTAATATCAAAGAAGGCCTCTTTGTAAACCCTGAGAAGGTACAAGCTGTCATGGACAGGAAGCAACCAACGACAGTTATAGAGATTAGAAGTTTCTTAGGTCTCATGAGATATTACTAAAGATTTATTCAAGATTTCTCCAAGTTTGCCAAACCCATGACTAAACTAACCAAAAAGGGAGTAAAGTTCAGTTAGAATGAGACATGTGAACATTCATTCTAAGAACTAAAGAGAAGATTGACTTCGGCCCCCCATCTTAGTTACTCCTACCCATGGTATTGAATACGTTCTGTATATGGATGCCTTACAAAATGAATTGGATGGAGTCTTGATGCAAGATGGAAAGGTTGTTGCATACGCCTTAAGAAAACTTGAGATCCATAAACAAAACTACCTGCCCATAACTTGGAGTTAGCCGCCATCATATTTGCCTTAAAGATTAGAGACACTATCTTTATAGTGAGAAGTTCAACCTATTCTTAAATCATAAGAGTCTAAAATATATCTACACATAGAAGGAGTTGAACCTTAGGTAGCGGAGATGGAGGAAGTTCCTTAAGGACTATGATTTTCAACTATACTACCATCCAAGGAAGGCCAATGTGGTGGCTAGTGCCTTAAGTAGGAATTTCAACAAGTAGGATGAAGAAAAGGGTCGAACGTACTAATTATTTGAAGAGTTAAATATGGGTGTAAGCTTAGATGAGAACTAGGCTTATCTTTACAACATGGCTTTACCAACCGGATCTTCTACATCAAATCAAGGATGAACAAAGGCAAGTTAAGTAGCTCACAAGCCTACTAGAAGGATTGAAACAAGGTAAGCTAAACTTTAAGATAGATGTTGAAAATACCCTAAGGCTCAAAGATAGAATTTGTGTGCCTGAGAATGGATGAAGTAAAAAAAAACGTATTAGATGAAGCCCATCAGACCAAATACATGATGAATCTTGGAGGTGACAAGATGTATCAAAACCTTCGTAAGACCTAATGGTGGTGAAGAATGAAAAGAGATGTGGCTAACTATATCTCCAAGTGCCTAACCTGTCAGCAAGTGAAGGGGCAGAGCACAAAAAACCCTCTGGAATGTTACAACCACTCTTGGTTTCTGAATGGAAGTGGGATAACATTGCAATGGACTTTGTCATTAGATTGCCCCAAAATCAAAAAGGAGAAGATATTAGATGGGTTATTGTGGATCGATTCAATGAGGTGGCACATTTCTTGCCTATTAGATCTACAGACCAAGCTAGTAAACTGGGAAAACTCTATATAAAAGAGGTAATACGATTTCATGGTGTGCCTAAGACAATAACATTTGACAGAAACTCTCGATTCACATCACAATTTTAGCAGAGTCTACAAAAGGAGTTGGGCACCAAAATCACCATGAGCATCACTTTCTATCCTCAAATTGATGGTAAGTCTAAGAAAGTCATTCAGATACTAGAAGATATGTTGAGTTCTTCCATCATTGACTTTAAGGAAAACTAGAGTAGGTACTTCTACACTTGGCAGAGTTTGCATATAACAACAATTATCAGGCAAGTATAAAGATGGCCCCGTACAAAGTTTTCTATGGGAGGCCCTACAGATCACCAACCTGTTGGGCTGAACTTAAGGACCACATGCTTATTGGACCAGATCTAGTGGAAGAGATGAATCGTCAAGTAAAATAGATATAACAGAGATTGGCCACATCCCAGAGCAGGCAAATGAGTAATGCAGACAAGAGGAGAAGACCCCTAGAGTTTCAAGTTAGCGATAAGGTGTTCCTAAGAATTAGCCGCTACAAAGGATTTAAATAGTTTGGATATAAGGGGAAGCTATCGCCTAGATTTATCAGCCCGTTCAAGATACTTAGAAGAATTGGAGAATGTGCTTACGAGGTAGACCTACTAAATTGAATGTTCTTAGTTCACAACGTATTCCATGTGTCAATGCTGAGGAAGTATGAACCCAATCCCTCTCACATAATCCATTAGGAAGATGTGGACGTACAAGACGATGTCATGTATGAAGAAGCAGTAGTTAGGATCCTTGTTTGCAAAGTACAAAGCTTGAGATCAAAAGTCATCTCCCTAGTCAAGGTTCTCTGGAAGCATCATGAGTGAAAGAGGTGACGTGGGAGCTAGAAAGCGAGATGAAGACTAAATACCCAGACCTCTTCATCAGAAATTCATAACTGAACGATGTCTAGATGAACAAATGTAAATATCAAAGACAAAATTTCTTTAAGGAGGATAAGTTGCAATAACCTAGAAATTTTTTAAAAAATCCCATAAAAGTTCAATAAAATTATTTGAATGAAATAATTCCTTGGAAAATATGTGAAATCATAATGGAAATGATGTACAATGCGATGCATGAAAAGGTTTGGTAGACCAAAACACAAAACATAACTCAAAATGTAAGTTTTGCACAGACTACCATAGTAATGAAACCCATTACAGCAGTAGTGCAGTGAAAAATTGAAAAAATAACCAAATTTTGCAAATAGGGGTGTGACTACCATGGTAGTGCATGCAGGTTGCACAAAAAATTAGTTTAGAAAGTCACCAATTTGCAGTGGCAAGTCTCTAAATGTTATAGGAACTTCTAAATACGATTATTACTAAACTATGTGTGTGAAAAATAAGAAAGAGTTTTAGAAAAGTTTCCACATTGTGATCACAGAAGCATGCTAAAGACTACCAATTGGCACTCTATATAAACCTAAGCATTGCTCCTCATTCCCCTCATCTTAGCAAGAATGAACAAGACTTCTTCTTGTTTTCTCTATCTCTCTCTTGACACCCTCTTCGTTTTCCAAATTGTCTCAGATAGCAACTTGAGTGAGTTGGAAGGTGAGGAGAGAGTTTCTTTGCTCAATTTTGGTTGCTTGTGCAGACCAGTTTAAGTTTTTTCTTATTCATTTTGTGCTTTGTTTCTAAGGGCCAGGGTTATTATATAAAACAAGAAGAAAAAAAAATTAATAAATCAGAAGAAAATTTGAAGAACAAAAAAAAGAAATTTTTGAATAAAAATAGAAAAATAGGCAGAAATGGAAAAAAATAAAAGAAAAACAAAATAATTACAAAAAGGAAAAAATGAAATGAAAAATTTTTAAATAAAATAAAATTAATTAAAAATGAAAATAAAAGATTATAAAAGAAAACATAGGTGAAAAGAAGAAAAAAATATATAAAGAAAAAGGAAAAGAAAAATAATAGAATATAAAAGAAGGAAATAAGTTAATAAATAAAAAGAAAAATGAAGAAGAAAAAAGATAAAACAAAAGAAACAAAAAAACAAGGAGCAGAAACAAAAAAAATTAAAGCAAAAAAAAATAAGAAAATATAAAGGAAGAAAATATATACATGTGTGTGTGTGACTAGAGTGGGAGAAAGAAATAAAAATATTACCAAAGTAAGAGAAACGCAAAAAAAAAAAACAAACAAATATATGACCTGATTGTGATAAAAAAAAAGTTAAAAAAACTATATATTACCAAAGTGAGAAAAAGAAAAAAAATAAAGGAAGAAAAAAATTAAAAAAATAAATGAATATGACTAAAAACAAAAGCAAAAAACATTCTCCAAATCAATTAAGGAATCTAAGAAATTAAAAGAATTTAAGAAAAACAAAATTTTAAAGATTTTTAGGAATTAAATTTTAGAAACTCTTCGCCTCTAAAATTTATAAATAGCTCACATCTTCACTTATTTTTCCTCACACCTAAACGAGAAATCAAAGTGCTCTTTTTCTTTCTCACATACTCTCATTCCCTACCAATGAGATTTTTGACTCAAACCAAACATATTGCTTGAAATGCGTAATGTTTGAAAAATGTTTGGATGTTGATTATTTTGAACTTTTTTATGTATTGTATAAAGCTAGAAGGATCTAGTGGGCTCTTTGAGCTCATCCCTAACTTAGAGGATGAATTGATTTGCTTATTGATTTTTGAGGATATAATGTTTCTTTGAAAATTTATAATTGATGGGCCTTATGAGCATAGTCTTGATCTTTATTGAAACTTTGGTTAATTATCGATGAACAATTTGTCTTAGAATTAGATACCTTATAAATCTTTGGATAATTTATTTATTTTATACTTTCAGGAAATTATATGAATGTTTGATATGGTTCATGGGTGTTCATAGTGATTAAAAAGAGAGAGAGAGAGAGAGAGAGAGAGAGAGAGAGAGAGAGATTTGATTTAAAGAAGGAAAAGAATAATGTAACACTCAAAAATTATTTTGAAAGGAGGGATTGTTTTCTTGAGCTTTTAAAAAAATTGTTTTAATTTCTGTCACTATTAATTAATGTCTGTTATGTCAGTTCCTCATTTATTTTAAAAGAAAATTAATCAAAAAAAATTGGGGTATTACATTAATCTTATGACTATTTTCCCTTATATGTTGTTAAGTCAATAACCTACTTAGATATGTCAATTGATATGCTCTAATGCATCAAATTATTTCACAAAATTAAAATAGACATATAAAGTTGTATATGAGAATGAATGTATGTTTTTATATATTGATTTTGATTTATCAGATGATTTTTTATTTGATGAGTGTTAGTTGCATTGCATACTAACAATATTATGTATATTTTCTATATGTTTGCATGGGTTTAGGTAGGAAATAGGTCATATTTATTTAGAATTATATGCATAAACATTTATAAGATCATTGCATGCATCTACATATATTAGAGAATTTTAATATGATTTTTATATATTTATAATTGTGATTCAATGTCCAAAGAAGGTCTTTTATTAGTTGCATAGGTTTAGAATAATTGAGAACATGCATATACAAGGAGAAAATGGAAAATGGCTTCAACAATATAGAAATATGGTAAATGAAGAACGATGAACGCATTATGGATCAAGCAGCCAAGCCCAACACATATAACACGGCCAATTCAACATTGCAAAGCCCAATTTGGTCCAGCCCAATACAAATGGTGCACATGAACATAATCGGTAGGCAAAACAACGAAAAAGCAGGGGCAAAAAGGTGAAAACGTAATGGTAGAATTGGTGATTTGGGCAATTTTAGAGGGGCACGATTGGAAGAATGGGCAATAGGAATGCAAAATTGAAATCTGGTGAGCGACACAAGATTGTGGTCTTGCTATGGTGGACCAAGATTGACTGTGGTCTTGCAGTGAATTGGCAACAAGGCATACGAAGTTTGAATTCTTGGATGACCGTGTGACCACGATCCTGAATCGCAATATTGCAATTAGGGGTATTAAATTAAGGTTCTGTTTTAGCATCTAATTAGGGTGTTATGGGTATTTTTAGGAAAACACAATAAATAGTCCATTGTATCAAGTTTTATACATTATTATTCAATTTCTACGTATTTTTCTTCTAATGGCCAGAGGTAGAGAGCATCAAGCAAAGACGAATAGGAACACAAAGAACAAGATTAAAGTCTAATATGATCTTTATTTTATTTATTTATTTGTTCTATACTCTTTACACTATGTCCACCTGAGTGTTTCAACTTTGACGATGTGATTTCAATTGTAGGAATCTTTGATTCTGACTTTCAATTAATCTATTCTGATGTTTGTTTTCTATTTTGTGTGATTAATGTTTTTATCTACTGGCCATAGAGAGATTGACCTTACATTGTTAAACTAACTCGGGAGAGAGGTTCAACGATTCGATAATCAAAATATAGGCCTAAAACAATCAATTAACCGAGAGGTTGTTGATTCTTTAAGACGTTGCATAGGAACTAAGATTTTAATGCATTAGTTTATTGATTATACGCCTTGAGACGGGGTATTAGGCAATTTGACTGATAGATATAAAGGCAACTCCAGAGAGGGTTTTAATGAAAGTGTTATAACCTGCCAAATTAAGAATTAGATTAATTGAAATAAAAATTGAGGGGGAATACATGAGATTTCGCAATCCTAGATACTTAATTCATATAGTTTTCAATCCAATACTCGCTTGTTTTTAATTTGCTTTTGATTTTTCTTAAGTTTTCAATACTAAACTTCATTTTGAGCCTTAATAAAATTGATACTGAAATCAAATTGGGATTTAAGATTAATAACCATAAACTGTCCCTTGAGGATGATATCCGGTTATTTACTGTATATAACTATTGTGATCTTGTACACTTGCAGTGATCCCAACAAGTTTTTGGCGCCATTGCCAGAGAATGGTGTTAATAATCTTAGAACCAATTGAAATTGGTTAAACTTTAATTAAGGAATTTTTTAATTTTATCTTCTTTTATTTTAGTTCTTTCTTTTCATTGTTTAATCCATTGGTTGGCTACACTTGATCTTTTTTGCTTTGCTTGTAGTGTTTTCAATTTTGGATGAATAGAGACTCAATTGAGTTGAGTGATTCAAATTTGTTAAAAACACTTTGGCAGACTCAATTGGAGACTAGAAGCCACAGATCTAATATAGCTGAGAATAGTATATCTGCACTTAGCACTAATGGAGAAGCACCGCTCCGGACTTTTTCGAGCCGGTGCGAAATAATAATTACTCTGGAATTGCTCGCACACCCATCAATGCCAACAACTTTGAGTTGGAGCCCTCTCTGATTACTATGGTGTAGTAGCAGCAGTTTGGGGGCTTGGCTAATGAAGATTTGATGGCATTCATACATGAAAATTTGTAATAATATCAAGATGAATGGTGTAGTTGAAGAATATTTGAGATTGAGACTTTTCCCTTCTCATTAAGGGATAAGACAAGGGCATGGTTGCAGACTCTCCTACTAGGTAGCATCACTACTAGGGAAGAGATGGGTCAAAAATTTCTACAAAAGTATATCACTCCTACGAAAGTTCATCAACTAAGGGATGATATAGGTTCATTCAAACAATAAAATTTCGAGTCTCTTTATGAAGCTTGGGAGAGATTCAAAGACCTATTGAGAAGATCTCCTCAACATGTCTATCTTCCTTGGCTACAGATTCTGATGTTCTACAATGGTTTGACGCTACCTACGAGAACCTTGGTTGATTCAGCGACTGGTGGTTCATTGATGGGAAAGTCTGCTATAGAAGCCACTCATCTCATTGAAGATATAGCAGCTAACGTCTATGGCCATGGCACAGAAAGAGGCTCAATAAAAAGGGATGGAGTGCATGAGGTTGATGAGATCACAACTCTTAAGGCCAAAATAGCTCCATGACCCACCAGATGAATTCATTAACCGAGAAATTTGGTAACAGATAGTTTTAGGCTCCTTAGAACAAATCTATTTTGGTTATAACAGAAGCACACAAGGCCTCATTTAATGTAGAAGCATTTATAGAGTAGCTGAATGTGGTGAACCGGTTCAATACTTATCAAGGTCAACAACAGGGATATAACGTTTCTCAATATTATCATCCAAGGATCCGTTAGCATGAAAATTTTTCTTATGTCAATAACAGAAATGTCCAGCAAGCCCCACCAGGTTATGTCCCTCAACAGAGCCTAATTGAATAGAAACCATCTATGGAAGACAAACTGGACGAGATAATGAATACGCAAACCCATTTCTTTAAAAAATTAATTGGGAGGATAGATCAGAATGATAATAGAGTTTTAGGGTTGGAAGTGCAAGTAGGAAACATAAATGTTATAGTCAAGAGCCTTGAAACTCAGATAGGACAGTTAGCCCAAGCATTCTCCAATCAGCAACGAGGCCCATTTCCTAGCGACATTCAGGTCAACCAAAAAGAAAGTTGCAATGTCATACCCACAAGAAGCGGCAAAGAAATCCAAAGCCAATCCATTTACTCTAGCCCCACCATGCCACTTGATGAGCCTACCCATTTCAAAAGGCCCGTTCTTATGGAGCCAACTGATACAATGCCTAGTGATGGGGGAAAGAAGAAGAGCATATTTCCTTGTATGACTATTCAAGGCAACAAATACCTTGATCCTCCTCCATTATCCTTTCCGCAGAGAGCTATTACCCTTCATCTTGCGGATCATTTTCTTACTTATCCATGGGGTGTTGTTAAGGATGTTTTAGTAAAGGTAGAGAAGTTTATCTTCCTGGTGGATTTCGTTGTTCTTGATATGGATGAAGATGGGGAGATTCTATTAATTCTTGGGTGGCCATTCTTAGCCATTAGTCAGGCCCTAATAGATGTTGGCAGGGAAAAGCTCACACTGAGAGTGAATGATGACCGAGTTGCCTTCAACATCTATCGCTCATTGAAACCTCTTCTTAAAGCACAAGACTGCAAGCAAGTTACTATGGTACAAGCTAGCACTAGAATAGAGGTTGAAAGCCTCGCCCTCCTAATGTGAAAGTTAAAGATGCTAAATTCAGTAATGGGGATGTCATACAAACACATCAGAAGCATATCTATGCTACTAAAGAGCTACAATATGTAGTTCATGCACAGAGAACTCCTATGAAGCAGCCTGATCCAGTCTGGAAAAATAAGTAGCCACATGACAACATCAAGCAGCAGTTTCCCAAAGCCAAGGTGTTCAGCAAGATCAACAAATTGGGGCTTCGGTTAACCCGTATCCACGTTAAGCTAACGACATTAAACATAACGCTTAGTGGGAAGCAACCCACTAGTTTTATTTTTCATTTATTTTCATTTATTTAGTTAGGGTTTAATTTAATTTCCTAGGTATGCATATATTTTGGTTAGTTTAAAAAAAAAGAATTTGCATGCATTGTCGTTTATGATTTCTATTCAAACCATTACCATGTGGATTAAAGAATCATTAAATTATGGTATCAAATCACTAGAAATGTCCCAACTTCTAAGAGTACTGGCATTAAATCCTTAAAGGTTGAAAGCTCAAGGAGATTTGGACACCAAAGCAAGGATTCGAAGTGATGGAACGAAATAACATGTGGAGATGACTATCCACACTTTTTAATATTATTTCGGTCATAAATATTAAGCAAGATCAACTCTTTACTCTATCAAAATATTTGGAAGCATGCTAGGAATGTGACTATGACTTATTTGGATGATTGCTTGTCTGTGATACATGTAAAGCAGGTTGTATGACTCCTATATGTTAAATGTTGTTTTGATAACTTGCTATATGCACTGTGTGACCTGATGCATGATTAATTGTTGATCAAAATATCTTATATGTTCATATTTTATGATGATAATATAATTGTTCATGCTAGTGGTCACTAAACAAAGATGACTAAGATGTTTAACCACATATCGGCGTGGTGATACAGTAGTAGTCTAGATTCATCATGGGTATTCTCAACCCTAGGCGGCTCTCATGCTACTATGGCAGTAGTAAGAAGGGGCTGATTTTCAAGTGAGACATCACTCCCTGGGCTAATAGTCAAGTGAGAAATCACTCCCTGGGCTAATAGTTGAGTGAAACTTCATTTCGAGATAGGGTTTTGAATAGGTAACCGGCCATGGGTATTACTTTCTATATTTTGGACCTAATAAGGAATATCAAGGAGAGTCCTTTCAGTCTTAATGTCAACTTCAATAATTGAATTACTTGAAACACTTAATGCTTTATAAGTATTTGCATGTTCATATGTTTTTTACTTTAATAATGTTTGAGATGTGTAGCATATGATCCACTAGGCTCTTGAGCTCACCCCACTAATTCTTGTTTCAAAAAATCACTGAAGACACTAGTGTCGTCAAGTGAAAGGAAACAATTTTGTAGTTTTAATACACCTTTATTGTGTTTATTCATTCATTATAGTCGACCATTGTGACCAGTTTTGACCATTTTATGAGAACCTCGGCCATGGGGCCAATGCTAGTCTTTATTGAGGTTAAGTAGGATTTTATTTTAACTTATTATATCATCCCAATATTGTTTATCCATCTTCTAGATTATCATGTTTGTTAATGTTAACTGTGATATATGATCGAATGTAACCTGGTACAAATAAACTAGGAGATGATATTGAGAAACAGTAATATCCCGGATGCCCAAACAATGAAAGAGAGAGTGATTGCATGCAGAGCAGGAGTGACTGCTCACTTGTAATACTCGAGAAATTTGTATGAAATTCAATTAAATAAAATAAATAAAGAAGAATTGATCCTTGAGAATTTGAAAAATTTTGGGATACAAGACTATGTATAACTTACAAGTAGCCAAATGAGAAGTGAAAGGGATTGAGAAAATCCTGTAGAAACTTTGGTGTAAAGAAATTAATATAGGTTATGAACAAGGGTGAGAATAGAAAGAATTAGAAATAATAATAAAATAGAAATAACATGGAGATGCTCAAACACGAAAACCCGAAAAACGGGTTTTGCGTGCGACAACCATAGCAACAATATCGCATTACTATGGTAGCATGATAAGAAAATCAAAAAATAACAATTTTGCAAAAATTAAAAAAAGCCAATTCGATATCGTGGTAGTGCGATAAAATACTGAAAAAAGAAGGTTTTTGTGTGCAAAACACAACCCCAAAACCCTAATATCACACTTATTAATTATTATACTTAGGGGAGCGCAAACATTTAGAAAAATAGCAAGTTTCCTACCCTAGAAATACCAAAAACATGCCAATTCTCACCTACTTAAACCTTATATAAACTGTGCCTGGAATCTCATTCTCTTCATCTTAGCAAAAACTAACAAGTCTTTCTTGCCCTCTCTACCTCCATCTTAGATTTCCTTTTCTTTCCTGAGCTATTCTAAACAACAATTGGAGTAGTAATGTGAAGTGTTGTACAAATTTTTGTGCAAGCAGTTGGGGGAGATCTGAAGATGATTCAACTGAAGGTTCAAGAAGGAGTTTGCTTTTTAAGGTGGAGATGATTTTCAAATTTTACTTTATTATTTTTTATTTAAATATGGTTTGCATGTATTTGATGCATTGAATGTGCATGATTAATTATTATACATGTCATGTAGAATATGCATGCTTAGGCTTACATTGATAAATATGTATGTCACGTGATGATATGATCCATGCTATGTTGTTACCATGCTCACATGTTTAATTTTTGTTTAAGTTCAATTTATTTACATGAATGTTATGTTGTCATACTTAATCAAAGATTAATTGAGATTCTAACCATATATTGGCACGATAAAGGATTTCTTTGTGTGTGTTCCAACCATGCTAGACATTTGACTTAAAACTGAGTGTCAGGATTGACCCTAGAGTAAACTAGGTTTTCAGGCGTGATTTCACTTCACAAAGAAGGATTTAAGTTTCAGGAATGATCTCTCTCCCTAGATCTAAAACAAAGAGGTTAATCCCTTTTGAGCTTAATTACACTTGAAAATAATGAACTGTTTGAATCATATAATATTTGAAAGTGTTTGACATGTTTGTCTTATTTATTGAAATAATGATTTAAATATTTAGAATGATCCACTAGACTTCAAGCTCATCCCTTCTTTCTACTCTTTGAGGAAATTGATATATTAAGGCCTTATGGAAGACACTTAATTGTTCTTTATGTGATTTTATTAAATTGTAGGGCACGTTGGCCCGAGTGACTTTATTTTAGTTTTGAAGTTTATTTTCCACTTTAGTGAAACCAAAGGCTATATACCTTGAAATTTTGAATTAATTAATGATATGGGATTTTATTTATATAATGGTGTTGATATTATTTTTATGAAATATGTTTGTGCATAAGCTAATGTACACAAGAAATCTCAAGGATTTGAGAAGAGAAAAGAAAAGAGATAATCCATAACACGCCCCCCCCCCCCAGATGGACCAAAAATAGAAAGAAATTATTGGATAACGTAGGCTCGAGGCACAAGAGGTGGGGTGTTACAAAAGTGGTATCAGAGCCTAAGCTCTAGATGCCTTGGGCAGAATTAGAAAGAATTGATTCATCATGTAAGGCATTTACTTTGAGTTAAACTTGGAATGCCTTATCCCCTATTTTGGAAATTGAAAACTGTTTTGGAAAGTTATTTTTCAAAAAGAAAATATATTTTTTCAAATGTTTTATTTGAGTTAAACTTGAATTGAGCTCATAGTGGACAAGTCTTGTCTCGAGTAAAGTTAAACATTAAAAGGGAGATGGGTTATCTTGTCCGAAAAAGCGTGATTATTTAAGTAGACTTTGGTCTCGCTGCCCAATCTAGAGGTTGTCCCACCAGCTCATACAAGTGATCGCAGTTGAAGAACACACTTATTTTTTTACGAGAAAACTAGGATATATAAAGCCAAGGAACTCACTAGAGTATGAAAGGTAGTACTAGGAGTAGTACTAGAACTATATGAGGGTGAACCTTTCAACCAAGAATTGAGACTTTAGGTCTAGGAAAAAGACCTTACGGAGGGACTCGAGTGTTGCCAAGAAAGGCATAGTGGATCATGAATAAGATATTTAGGACATAGGTTAGAAACTAAAAACGTGTGAAAACGAAACACTCATTTGGTCAAAATACGGGATTGAGAGGATGTATCTCTGGTTTCTATGCCGTATGGGATGCATAGAAATTCAGGGGTATAGAGAAATTTTGGACTCAGAAAATGACTAGCTATGTTTGGTGGATGATCAATAACATTGGGAGAGCTTGTTTTCCTACGCTTGGTTGGTATGGGACAATCAAACAAAGTGGGGTTTGGCAAACCTTAGTTATCGTGACATGTGCAAAATTGGTTGGGTGTAGTGAACTCTGAATGAAAGTTTGTGTCGATGGGCAAGGTTAGTATGGGACGGTCGAACTCGGAGGCACAGATGGAAACTTAGAATTTTGCTATGCTAGTGTAACACTCCAATTTTCAAACGGACCTTCGTTCACGTTATGTCTCAAGTGTGGATCGTCGTTTGATAAAAATCAAGATGCTACTTGAAAATTTCGTTCTGTCAAAATCTTTTTCTTCAAAATTTAGTTCATGACCATTTCTTCTCAAGTTGATGTCTATATGGATATTCTATAGTAAACAATAGATCAAATTAATTTTTCCAATACATTCACCGAATTTCGTAACACAATTCATAAATAGTGCAATGGATATACTTTAAAATTGGAAATCAAACCAAAAATGTTAAAAATAAAATAAAATGTTGTTTATAAATATAATTAACTGAATTTAAAATCAAATGAATCATTCTAGAAGAATTAGTCAAATACCACCTATCCCGGACGACCTCCCCAACGAGGCATCCACTAAAACTATGAGTCTTCTGATGTACATTAACATACTCTACGTCCAGGTGTACCTGAAAATTAAAGTGGGAGTGAGCTCAAAAGCTAAGCAGATCGATCCTACACATCACATGCATTATACAGACCCAATCCAAAACATTACAAACACTTTCAAACATTAGGCGTTCAAACATTCATTCATTTTAGTCGGGGTCTAAGACCGGAAGAGGGTTGAGATGCCTCTCGGTATTCTCTGTGATTCAATCTAATCTCAGAGGTTTCCAATAATCGTCTAAAATCAATCAACACTCACATCACAGCCTGAGAGAGCGTACTTACCATGGCATCGTACTATCTCCCAAAGACTTCGAGTTGTTACAGTCAGCTCCAGTTGGGAATACCTACGATCCGCCTTGTGGCTCGACAATCTCAAGCGGTGACATATAGGAGATGCCACCTCGATCTGCTTCAGGCTCGTCAATCATACTGGTATGTGGATTCTTAATAAACCATCGTCTTATTTTAGTTTTACAACCAGTCTCAATCACATCAAGCATCACACCATTTACTAGAAAAATGATTCAAACTCTTTATGCAAGTTAACATGATAAGATGCATGAGTGAACAATAAGATCTAGATGCGTGTGTTTCTAGTCATGCATGCCATATTCGAGTAAATCTAAATGTAAGATTATGTCATGAGCTAATTACACATGCATTAACAATTCATCATATATTATACATCATTCATATAAGCCAAACAATTTCAATCACTTTCCTAATAAGATTCTAATAACCTAGAATTATTCAAACAAATGCTTTGAATTTTAAATCTATATAATACATACGAGCAAGAAAGTCACGCCCACCTGATTCCGCCAATCTTTAGGGTTCCTTGCTTTCCTTCGAGTTATTCAGTACTTTAAAATTGTACAGATCTGAAATTTAACCATCAATAACCACTTTCTAGGTTCTTAATTCATATTCAATCTCATTTGAAATTACTTCTAAGCCTAAATAGTTCCTAAAATTTCGTTTATAAAGTCTTAATATCAATTTCAACTAGTTTAGTATTATTCTTAAATTCTAGAATTTTATATGTTCTAATTAATATAATTTCTAAGTCTTCTGAATTTCCTTGTTTTGAATTTTAAAACTTTAATAGTCAATTTCTAAACTTCTACGATTTATTCATTTCTAAGTAAGTTTATTTAGATTCCAAACAATTCATTTAAAAACACTAAAACTTAAATTTGAGTTCTAACTTATATTCAATAAATCTTATTTCGTGTGAATAAGATTTTTTTTTATAACAAATTTAAACTAAGTCCAAGATATTAATTTATCACCTAAAAATTTCAAGTTACTCTTTTAAAATAAGTTATTTATCTTTGGGTATTAAATCTAATTTATAAATTTCTTAAATTCTATATTCTAGAATAGAGTTATTTTATCTTAAGACTTTTTTCTTAAATAGTTTACTTAATTCCTATTAAGTTAATAAGTTAATAAAAGAGTTTAACTTATTCTAAGCCAATTTTATTTCAAAATTACAAAAATTAAATAACCAAATAAGTGACTAAAAGAAATTTCGTACCTTTCTGAATTTAAGTTCCCGTTCATTTATTTGTTTTGATTCGTCACAGTAAAACCTTGAATCAAAGCACACATCAGCCATTCAAACTCGCAAAATCACAGACCGGCTGTTGGAAATATTTTGTTCTTCACCGCCATTGCAAACACACACATCATACACTACGGCAGCCATCATCTTATAACAACCATTCCATCTCCATCTTCACGGTCTAAAAGCAGTAACCATCCCAACAAACCTTGTCTCAACTCACGATTAAGAAATAGCAATTTACTCAACCCATTTCTACTCCCATTCACATTTAATAGCATACCACAACCAAACTAGCAACACACCCAAAACCAGCACGTTGCTGGTCTTTGCTTCTTCATTCCAACCATCCCAATTTGCTCAAAATCTAGTTTTTTTCTCTTCACATTCAGCAAGCACTCAATCCAAAATTTTTGGGTTTTTTATTTTGTTCGTCTTCATCCAATAAGCTCAAACCAATGTGCAGCAACTCAATCAAGTCCAACAAGCATCACAAATCAGCTAAGCCCCTTCTTCATACTTCATTCACTCCACTAGAATTCATAAACTCAACCCACACACATCAGAAAATCAACCCTGAAAATCCAAAGTTTTGCCTCTTCATTTGGTCTTCAACCAACCACTAGCTGTGGATTTCCTGTTTTCGTGATTCACCAACCAGTAGCTGCAAGTCCTTCATCTCCTTCCCAGCTCCAAATCACCTACACACACCTAACAGACAGCAAACTCCACCGCTCCACGCACCACCTTCCCCCATCTTCTCCATTTTTAGTAGCAGCGGCTCCCCAAAATCACTCTCCCCTTGCTCTGTTTCTTCTTTCCTCTGTCCGCGCCACAACACCCAAAACAGTAGCATCCACTCCCCCCTGCTCTGTTTTAGACTTCTTCTTTTTCCCTGTTTCCATGTTCAACCATGTACTCCCTCTGTTCGTGCAACTAGCCACCATTACCGGCTGCCCCTTCCCTCTGCAGCAGGGACATCCACAGCTTGGGTAACGGCAATAGCAACACTCCGGCCGCCTTGTCATGGGTCCAACACCAGAGCACCAGTTCCAACTTCTCCTTCTCGTTCGGCGGCAACAGCAGCAGCAACAGGCAGAGTGGAGCTGGTCTGCTTCCCTCATCTTCTTCTTCGTTCGGTTTACTCAAAGCAGCAGCAATGGTAACCACAACAGCAGCAATGGCAGCAACAAAGCGTCATTTGCTCTGTTTTCCTTTCTTCTCGGTTCTTCATCGCCGCCGCAGCAACAAAACTGGCGAAGTTGGCTTTCCTCTTCTCAGTGCCGGTCCAACAATATTGGGGCCCAGGGCAAAACAGAAATTGGGGGCCCTATTTTTAGGATTAAATTAATTTATAAATTTTTATAAATTTTTTTAATTATATTTATAATTAGCCTTTGAAAATATGGGGCCCAAGGGCGACGAGGGCCCAGGGCCGTCGCCCTTTGGGCCCTGCCTCAGGGCCGGGCCTGCCTCTTCTCCTGTTCGTGCAGACTCAAAGCAGCAACATCTCTGCACCGTCTTCTTCACGTTGATCATGCCACCAAGAAGCTGCTATCGCTTCTTCTTCCTCTTTCAATCGTCTTCCTCAAACAAAATTTGAAGCCCTGAATATCTTTTGCTCATTGATGTAGTCATGCGAGTCATCAAATCCCGAAACTTTCACTGCCCAAACCAACCTTCTTCTTCCTTTCTGTTTCTTCTTCTCATTTCTACAGATTCTGATCCTCTTTTTTTTCCAAATTCTTGTTGTAAGTTTAGATATATTACGTGTTTAAACCTTATTATAAGTTTATAAATCGATATATACTATTCTCTTTGATTGATTTTTTTTTCTCTATTATATATGGGAATATGTTTCAACCATCCATTTATTATAAATTCTCAATTCCTACTTTCATCAATTTATCATATCTTCTAATGAGACATTTCATTATATATATATATATATACTTATTATTATCATTTTTTTCTAGCTAATTCAACCAATACCGATTTTTCAATTATTATTTTACTTATACATATTAATAATGGAATTTTCTTCTTTACTTCAATACTTCTATCATATGTATAAATATTATTATATTATTTATTTTATGCTCACTCACGACGTAGCACAATCACGAAGTTACGGGGTGTTACAGCTAGCGTGAACTGGCATGACAAAATGATTGAATGATTGATTGAATGCATGCTATACTTGTTAAAATTCATATATTGCATATTTTGATTTATGAGACCAAATCTTGTACCCAACAACATTAAAAGGCCCTAAAATTCTCAAACGGAATGTAGAAGCATGAACTAATAGGTCACTAAGCAAATTGAGAACCTAGAAACATGAATCTAACGTTATGAGAGCACGGACGAAACCAAAACCTAAGGAAACAAATACTAAAAAGATTTTTGACTTGTAGATAATCGTCAAATCCAAGAGATATGCTATCAGAGCTGCTACATCTAATGAGACTGAACCACGAGGATAGGAGGCATAGACTAGTATGGTTGAGACCCAAATTGAGAACATGATGATAGAGGTCTCTAGGAGGTTCATAGAATAGATTTTGAGGGCATTACCTCAAATGATACCATAGGCAGTGCCACAGCCGCAAGTACAGGAACGGATTCTAGTACAACAGCCAGTGTCAGTGCTCGAGGTCCCAGCTCATCAGAGGGCACAAAAAGAAAAGGAAAACAAAGAATTGAGAGACATGTTGATGGAGTTGCAAAAACTCCTTCCATCTCAATTTGATGGCACTTCTGACCACATGACAGCAGACCATTAGTACTAGGAGTTGGATAAACACCTTGAGTATTAGGGGAAACAAGTTCCCATAGAGTGGCGCTGGCGACCCATCAATTCAAGGGACCAGCTAGGAGTTGGTGGAGGATGCTAAAGGTGGA
The DNA here is from genome assembly GCA_030144865.1 of Tinospora cordifolia. Taxonomy (NCBI): domain Eukaryota; kingdom Viridiplantae; phylum Streptophyta; class Magnoliopsida; order Ranunculales; family Menispermaceae; genus Tinospora; species Tinospora cordifolia. Next base: position 4,933 of record JAJIYU010001551.1, on the reverse strand, counting down.
TCCAAACACTAACATCAGAGAGATGAACTAGGAAGAATTCAAGGAAGTGTTCCATGAGAAGTTCTTCCCATAAGTAACACTGAGGAAGATGCAGTCAAATTTTGTTAGGTTGAATCAGAGAGACATGACAGTAGCCGAATATGAGATCAAATTTACTGAACTGGCCAAATTTTAACCTGAACAAATCAGGGAGGAGAAAACGAAGGCCAACCAATTTGTAGAGGATCTCAAGATCGAGATCTAAAAAATGATAATGCCACTAGGTGTAAAGACATATAGTGACGTCATAGAAAGGGTATAGATATTGGAGTAGGAACCCAATCTTGACCAAAAATTGAAGAATAGAAACAAGAAGCCAAGTGATGACAAAGATTACCAAGGAAACCAGGAGAAAAAGAATACTAGTCAGAACGGTGGCAACAAAACGCCTCAGACTCAGAATCGAACCAAACAAGCCATAGAGGAACAATTGGAGCAGGTTAGACATCAAGGACTATGCTTCCATTGTAACCAGTCAGGGCATATAGCAAAGTTCTATCCTACCAAAACCCAAACTCAACAATAGCAACAACCACAGAACAATCAAGGAGGAGGACGTAATGGACATCCTCAACAGCAACAACCCCGGCAGAACAATAACCACGAACAAAACCAGAACCAAGGACATGGGCAGAACCAGGCCAGAGTGTTCATTGTTGCTAATGTTCTAGAGGATCAAGTCCCTGCAGTAAAAGGTACATTAATGTTGTTTAATGTTTTTGTGAAAATGTTGTTTGATTCGGATACTACAAAATCCTTTATTTTTGAAAAACTAGTAGATAGGTTACAACTAGTAATAAAAATATTACCTGTAACCTTGATTGTATCCACACTCTAAGAACTATTGTTACCTCAAAAAGAATATGTAGTTGTGACCTTAGGTTTGGATATAAAATGATCTCAGTCAACCTGTATATACTTCCATTTTATGGATATGAGGTAATTTTGGGGATGGACTAGTAAACCAGTATCAGGCACAGATAGATTGTCCTAAGAGACGAGTGACCATAACACTACCTTCAGAGAAAACCTATAGAATCAATAGTGATATGTAGAGATTACCTAGAAACCCGATGATAGCCATGTTGAACTACTTGAGGAAAAAAGATGAGTTCGAGAAACCCATTGAGGAGAACCCTATAAAGTAAAGAGGAATCCAAGACTTAAAAGTGGTTAGGAAATATGAAGATGTATTCCCAAATAACTTACATGAACTACCACCGACTAGAGAAGTACAGTATGAGATTGAGCTTCACCCTAGAACCAACCCCATAACCATACCTCCCTATAGAATGGCATCGGTAAGTTGATCGAGTCAAAGACTTAGCTAGACGAGCTCCAAGAGAAAGGATTCATCAGGCCAAGTAAAACATTGTGGGGAGCTTCGGTACTGTTCATGAAGAAGAAAGATGGGTCCATGAGACTATGTGTTGACTATTGAAAACTGAACCAAGCAAAGGTAAAGAACAAGTGCCCCTTGCCAAGGATAGATGACCTATTCGATCAATTAAAAGGAGCTATTCATTTCTCAAAGATTGATCTTAAGTCAAAATATCACCAACTGAGAATTCGAGAGTCCTATATACATCAGACAACATTTAGGATATGATATGGACACTTTAAGTTCATTGTGATGCCATTTAGCTTAACACTTAGAACACTTGAAGATTGCGTTAGAGACCTTTAGAAGAAACCAGTTATATGCCAAGTTCAGCAAGTATGAATTCTCGATGAAGATTGTCAAGTTCCTTGGCCATGTAGTATTAGCAAAAGGTATCTCTGTAAATCCTAAGAAGGTGGAAGTTGTCATGGATTGGAAGCATCCAAAAACAGATACAGAGATCAGGAGTTTCTTAGACCTAGCACGGTACTACTAAAAATTCATCCAAAACTTCTCCAAGCTGTCATGGATTAGAAGCAAACAAAGATAGTTATAGAGATTAGGAGTTTCTTAGGTCTGGCCAGGTACTATCAAAGATTCATCCAAGATTTCTCCAACTTGACTGAACCCATGACCAAGCTGACCAAAAAAAGAGTCAAGTTCAATTGGAATAAGAAATGTGAACAATCATTCCAAGAACTGAAGAGGACATTGACTATGGCCCCCATCTTAGTCACTCCTACCCATGGAATTGCATATGTTCTGTATATGAATACTTCTCAAAACAGATTGGGTGCAGTCTTGATGCAAGACGGAAAGGTTGTTACATATGCCTCAAGACAACTAAAGATCCATGAACAAAACTACTGGACCTATGACTTGGAGCTAGCAGCCATTGTGTTTACCCTAAAGATTTGGAGACATTACTTCTATGGCGAGAAGTTTGATCTATTTTCAGATCACAAGAGTTTAAAGTACATCTACAACCAGAAAGAGTTGAACCTCAGGTAATGAAAATGGATGGAAGTTCCTTAAAGACTATGATTTCCAACTACACTACCATTAGGGGAAAGCCAATGTGGTGGTTGATGCCTTGAATAGGAGGTTCAACAAACAAGATGAAGAGAAGGGTTAGATGTACCAATTAAGTGAAGAATTCAATTTGGGTGTAAATGTAGATGAGAACTAGGCTTATCTTTACAACATGACTTGCCAACCAGATCATCTACATCAAATCGAGGATGAACAACTCACAAACTTGATAGAATGAGTTGAATAGGGTAAGCATATTGATTTTAGGTTAGATGCTGAAAATACCCTAAGAGATGGAGATAAAATTTGTGTGTTGCAGAATGGACAGAGTACGCAAACCATATTAGACGAAGCCCATCAGACCAGGTACATGATGCATCCAAGCGGTGACAAGAGACGTCGCTAAATACGTTACCAAGTGTTTAACCTGTCAGTAGATGAAGGCAAAACATTGTAAGCCCTCTAGGATGTCACAACCACTCCTTGTCCCTAAATGGAACTAGGATAACATCGCCTTGGACTTTGTTAGCAGATCACCCCAGAACCAAAAATAAGAAGATACTATATGGGTGATTGTGGATCATCTCACTAAAGTGACTCATTTCTTGCCCATTAGATCTATAGACCAAGTTAGTAAGTTGGGAGAACTTTATGTGAAAGAGATAGTAAAACTTCATGGTGTACCTAAGATGATAGTATCTGATAGAGACTCTCGATTCACATCACAATTCTGGTAGAGTTAACAAAAGGAGTTGGGTACCAGACTCATCATGAGTATGGCTTTCCATCCTCAAGTTGATAGCTAGTCTGAGAGACTCATTCAGATACTAAAAGATATGTCGAGGTCTTGTGCCCTTGATTTCAAGGGAAACTGGAATAGATACATACACTTGTCAGACCTTGCCTATAACAACAGTTATCAAGAAAGTATAAAGATGGCACCATATGGAGCTCTCTATAGAAGGCCCTGCAAATCCCTAACTTGTTGGGCTAAACTTAAGGTTCACGTGCTTAATGGGCAAGACTTGTTAGAAGAGATAAATAACCAAGTCAAACTGATATAAAAGAGATTGGCCACAATGCAAAGTAGACAAAAGAGTTATGTGGACAAGTGGAAGGGACCCCTAGAATTTAAAGCAGGTGATAATTCTTGAGAATAATCCCTCAAAAAGCAATTAAGAGGTTCAGATGTAAAGGAAACTATCGCCTACATTCGTCGGTCCGTTTGAGATACTTAGAAGAATTGGAAAATGCGCCTACGAGTTAGACCTATCAAACCAAATAACCTCAGTACACAACATGTTCCATGTATCAATGCTTAGGAAATATGAACTCGACCCCTCTCACATAATCTATTGGGAGGACGTGAACATCCAAGACGATGCCACATATAAAGAAGCGATAGTCAGGATCCTCCTCAACCGCAAGGTATAAAGCTTGAGAATGAAGGACATTCCCTTAGTCAAAGTTCTCTAGAAACATATGGAGTAGAAGAGGCTACTTGGGAGTTGGAAGTGAGATAATGACTAAATACCCTGACCTCGTCACTAGAAGTATATGACGGAATGACACCGAGTGAATTAGTGCAAATTTCGAGGACGAAATTGCTTTTAGGAGAAATAGGTTGTAATACCTTGAAAATTTGTACAAAATTTGATTAAATAAAATAAATAAAGAAGAATTGATCTTTGAGGTGTTCATAAAACTTTTGGATACAAGACTACGTATAACTTACAAGTAACCAAATGAGAAGTGAAATGGATTGAGAAAATCCTATCAAAACTTTGGTGTAAAGAAATTAATATAGGTTATGAAGAAGGGTAAGAATGGAAGGAATTAGAAATAATGATAAAATAGAAATAACACGGTGATGCTTAAACACGAAAACTTGAAAAATGGTTTTTGCACGGGACTACAGTGGTAACAGTATCGCATTATCACGTAACGTGATAAGAAAATCAAAAAAATAATAATTTTGCAAAACTCAGAAAAAGTCGAACAAGTACCATAGTAACCTGACTCGGTACTGCGATAGTGCGATAAAATACATGAAAAAAAAGAAGGCTTTTTTGTGCAAACACAACCCCAAAACCCTAACATCACACTTACTAATTCTTATACTTATGGGCACAAAAATCGAGAAAAATAGCAAGTTTTTTGTGTTGAAAACACCCTAAACTTGTCAATTCTCACCTACTTAACACTATATAAACCCTACCTGAGCTCTCGTTCTCTTCATCCAGCAAGAATTGACAAGTTCTTTTTGTTCTCTCTGCTTCTTTCTTGACATTCATTTTCTTTCTTGAGCTATTCTAAATAGCAATTAGAGTGGTAGTGTAATAACCCAAATTATTTTGTATACATGAATGAGATTTAATTAATATAAACACATGTATATATTACTCTGTGCTTATATATGTGACATTATATATATATATATATATATATATATATTAATTTGAATTAACTGATTAATTAAAT